>JAJMDG010000133.1:21927-45995 GCA_030565715.1 Hanseniaspora singularis (nom. inval.) | reverse complement strand
TTTTTTTTTTTTTTTTTTTTTTTTTTTTAAAAAAAAAAAAAAAAAAAAAGTTGGAAAAAAAAAAACAAATCAAAAAAATTTTATTAGACACGAAAACATTAATTTTTTCTTTCTTTAAAATAGCATATATATACATATCAACACTAAATAAAGAAATAATTGAAGAAAAAAAAAAACATATATATATATTTTTTTTTTTTAAAATTCATAAATCTAGTTGTTAAAAAAATATAAAATAAGATTAATATTAACATAAAACCAGAACGATATTTTTATTATTTATATTTTTGATAAAAACATAAATATATAATTATTTTAACTTTTAACTAGAAAGTTTTAAAAATAATTAATTGAAAATAAAATGTTGTCTAAGAAATCAAATAGTCAAATTGGTTTAGACTCAGGGTTACCATTAAGTAATAATAACTCTAGAAAGTCTAGTGTAATTATAAATAATCCAAAAGTTAGAAAAGGTAATGGAGCATCAGGTAATAATGGATATGATAATAATAGATCTTTTTCATTAAACAACAATGTTCAATCAACTAATCAAAATGGAGACAAGACCAGATCTTTCAGTAATTTTAACGTTTTTCAAAGAAGTGGATCATCAAGAAATGATAACTATATTGAAAAAGAAATAGATAAGTTTAATATGATGTATGGATCAAATAATAATAGTAGAAAACCAAGCATTGTAAAGAAATTAAGAAACTTTTCATCTGAAGTTGTTGATGAAATTAATGAAAAAAAAATTATAAACAGACGTTTAACATTAGGAAACATTTTATGGGGTTTGGTCATATTTTCATTATTCTTTTGGCTTTTGATTATCAGACCTATAAGCAGTTTATTTAACGGAAGTAGCATATCCTTAGCAGATATTGGAAATATTAAGTACCGTAAAGATTTTACTTCCGATGATTTCTATGTAACTTCTAAACAATCAATGGTTTCTAAATTTGAGAATGAAAAATTCTCTTTAAAGCTACCATTTTTGGATACTTTGCATAACAATTTTTACATTACAGGTTCACCAATCATTAAAAATACAAAATATGTAAGATTGTTGGAAAAAGGAAATGTTGGTAAACACTCAGTAATTTTATCTAAAAATACCCTACCATCTGATTTTGAAATTCAAATGAGTGTTTCTCTTGAACCAGGTTCTTACAAATTAAATAAACAAGTTGCTAACAAAAGACCTGGTGATGGTTTCTCTTTGTTCTTCACTCAAGAAGATGACCAATTTGTAACCAAATATCCACCTTCACCAAATGAAAGAGAAAGAATATTGAAAGAAACTGGTGTTGATACTAGAAATGTTGATTTAATGGGTATTCCAAAAAATCTAAACTCTGACAATATTGTTTTAGATTTCTTTGAAAATGGTGAAGTTGTTAATAACAATGCTAATGATCAAAGATGGAACGGTTTAAAAACACCGCATTTATCATGTTTATCTGTATCATCAGATGGTAATGAATATAACTATTTAGATGATGGTTTATCAATTGCACATGATATGGTGTCATTAAATCAACATGAAATTTTCACTGATAGAGGTTTACTTGAAGATAAGCCAAAGATGTTTAAGCTAAGAATTATTAGAATTTCATCTTTAATATTTAAGATTGATATTGATTATACAGGAACAGGAAATGAATGGCAACAATTGATGAGCTTCAAGAACTTAAACGGAAGAAATAGATTATTTGAATCATTTGTTAGAGGAGGTAGTAATTTAAGATTTGGTATCTCTGCCTTAAACGGTGAACAAACTGCTAACTTCCAAATTAATGATTTAAGAGTCTTTAACTTCCTATGGGAAAACCCAGCTGACTTAATTGGTCAGGATGATTTGAAATTAGAATACTTGTTAGATCTGTATAGAAGAGAAGTTTACCTTGGCCATAGAAATGGATGGTTTGATTTAGAAAGTTTATACAGAAAGCAAGGTTTATTACCACAAGACTTTAATCAAAGACAAATAAGAAAGAATCTAAGAGAAAAAGCTCAAGCTAAGAAAGAGCAAGATAAGTCTAAAGTACTAAGTAATGATAGAGTAAGTGGTAATAGAATGAATCTAAATAGTAATAATAATAATAATAATAACAACAAGAGTGGTAAAATCTTTTCTGTCAAAAGTTTTGTTGCTAAAGTCTTAAAAATGATATTGTTTGCATTAGTATTAGCTGTTATTGTTTATGGAGTAACATTATTCCAAAGAGTTCAAAAAAAGAAAATGAGAAAAATGAGAGTTTCAAGTAGAAGTTCTGAGCTTTTATAAATTTTAAACAAAAGAAAAACGACACAAGTTTTTAAAAATCAGTTTGTCGTTTGTTAGTTTTGTAAAAGATATTATCGTCCTAAGAGAACTACTACAAGATACTATTTTAAAACTAATAACGATATAATGTTGATAATCTTATATAAAAAAAGATTGTATAATGTATATAAAATAAATACACTACGTATATTAAATAATGATAACCTACTTGATACAAAGCTAAAGCTTTTTATTTATTACTATACCCTTTATATATTATCTATATATATATATATATAATACAAAAAATATATTTACATAGATTTTTTTTTTTTTGGTTAATGTGTTTAAGTGATGATTAAAATTGACAAATAATTCCACTGTTTTTTTTTTTTTTTTGTCAAAAATTCATAACGATTATTAAAATTTCATATTTGATAAAAAAATTTTATTTAAACTTTTCTATCTTTTAATAGTCATAGAGATTGTTGGAAATAATTATTTCATATTAAAAGTATAAACATATTAAATAACCAAATAAAAGCATATATAATTAAGATGTCTTCTAGAACACCAAAAATTTATTTAATTAGACATTCTGAAACCGAATGGTCAAAGTCAGGACAATTTACAAGCTCTACAGATTTATGTTTAACACCAAATGGTGTTGAAAAGATTATTAAGCTTGGTAAAAATCTACACAATATTATTGATTTTGAAAAAATCAAATATATTTTTTCTTCACCAAGAAAGAGAGCTAAGGATACAAAAGATTTAATATTCAATGAAGAAGATTTAAAGCATTGTAACTTTATAATAGATGATGACTTAAAGGAATGGGAATATGGTCAATATGAAGGTTTATTAACAAAACAAATTTTAGCTTTAAGAAAAGAACAAGGATTTGGTGAAACTTGGAATATCTGGAATGAAGGTTGTAAAAATGAATTCAATCCGTTAGCCGAATCAACCGATGAAATTGGTTTTAGATTATGGAAGTTTATTACAAAAATTAAACAAATCCAAGAGAAAAACATGAAAAGTGGTAAAGATTGTGACATTGTTATTTTTGCCCATGGTCATTGTTTAAGATACTTGGCTGCATTATGGTTCATGGGTGTCAATGTTATTAACAAATATGAAAAGGGTTTGATTTCAGAATCTTCTGAAACTAATGGTTGTGTTAAGTTAGTTAAACTAGCTAATATTGCAGTTGATTCTTTTGATTTTAAAAATAAATTTATAGAAGAAAACTATCTTGATGACTCTTATAAGGTCCCAGAATTAGAACCATTGCCGTTCTATTTACACTTAGTTGATAATCCATGGTTTATGTTAGATGCAGGTGGTGTTGCCTGTTTATCATATTCTCATAATAGTATTAAAGAACCTTCTTTGAAATTAAACTTATTGGAATTATAAGATGTTGAATTAATAATTTTTTGTTTATTAAAATAATAATATAGTATATAATATATATATATATATATATGTATTGATAATAATTATACCTCTAATAATGTTTATACATATACTAAGCTTATACATCACCACCACCATAACCACCCACCATAAATCCGTTTCCATTAGAATGTCTACTGAAATAATCAAAATCAATAGAGATACATTGGCAAATAACTGCAAGTCTTTCTTCAGCTGTTAAGTGTTTATTGTGGTTAACGAAATTAGGATCAACTAACCCAGAAAAACTTAAGCTAGGGTCAAGTCTTAAAACATAAGTACCTACATCTGTTAAAAATTCTAGGCCTAAACCAGACCAATTTCTATCAACACCAGAAGTTACTAGCCCATTTTGATCTCTGTTATAAAATTCCCATGATAAAATTGGTGCATTACATTCTGCAAACTTATCCACAACATTATCATTAATGTCATATTTAGCAAACAAATCATATTTACGTCTCAAAAAATGCCACACTTGTTTACTTTCTGCTATAACTTCGCCATTATACTCATTGCCATCCTCGTTAAAAATACACTGAACATGGGAATTTACAAACTTAAATCCTCTCTCGATTTGAATACTAGGATCATAATGTTGATGCATTGATGGCCAGAACTGCATTTTAAATGGTCTTCTAGTTCTTAATAATTGTCTTTTTATTGTTGACCATATGCCAAGATCTTCCTCTTTAAAAACACCTAGTTCTAAACCATTCGCATTAAAAACTCTATAGATATTTCTTTGCTCAAACCCTAAAATTAAATTCATATACTCTATCTCTCTTTTCAATACTAATGTTGGCTCGTTTAATAAAGGGTGTACCGATAATATATGAGAGTTTGATTTAATTTTACCACTTTTTGGTGGGATTATTGTAGTATTTTTTATATATGGCACTTCTTCCTGTTGAGAAGTGTTATTCTGTTGTTTATATGAACCATATTTATTACCACCTGTTTGTCTAAAGGTGTATCTATTTCTTATAGCTGACTCATTGATCACTAATAATCTACTGTTTGTCCCTAAAGTGGACTTATTTAAATTTCTTAAAAACATTGGTTTTCTCTTGGGTTTAAAAAAATTATTTTAAACTTTAAACTTTAAAAAAAAAAAAAAAACATTTTTTTAGGGTTATAAGCTAATTTAAATAACAATGGTGCTATTTCACGTGATATAACCGTTAAATATAACGCAATATAAAAATTAAAAGTTTGAAACGAAATAAATTTACAATTGAGTATATATTTATATATAATACACTGTATGGGGTATTTAATAATTTTAATAATATTACAAAAGCTTATGATATAGCTTATTTTTTTATATTCTAAAATATAATGTGTTTAAAGGGTATTTAACGGGATATTATTATTTTCAAGTTCATTGTAAATTTTTATTTTATTTTAATAAAAACATAGATATCTAGTGTAACCAAATAAGTCATAAAGATTATAAAAAGTTTTTATCGTTAAAAGTAAAAAGAACATTTTTTTTTTTTTTTTTTAATATTAATTCAAATGGTAAAGTTTTTTAATCTAATAAAAGACGATATCAACAATACCAGATGTAACAGATAATGTACATCCATCAGAACTACCGGTGTAGACATTGTCAACGTAAGAACAGTCACCAACAACAGAAGCACCATCTCTGGCAACAAACTTAACGTTGTAATTGGTACCAGCTTCATTATTTGGATTTGGAATTAAGGATAAGTATGTAACACCATCAACATAACCAGCACCAATAACTAACGGAGCCCAGTTACCAACAGTAGTACCAGAAGTAGACCAAATACAACCATCTTCAACAGAAACCCCAGCGTTGTTAACATAATATTGAGCGGAGGTTAATAGATTATTCCACTTGAAGTAAGATTCTTCATTAACAACAGAAACTGGAGAAGAGGATTGAGAAGTTAATAATGTTGGAACAACCATATTTTCAGAACCTGGGTAATCAGTTCTACAAATAGCAATATCTTGATCAATTTCAGACTTAAAGTAAGCGGTTTCTTGACCCCATTCACATAAATAATCATTATCAGATTGGGTCTTGTATAAGTAACCATCAGTACCACAATATAAACCACCAACGGATCTACCATCACTTGGTTGAGAAGAAGGCCATTGTGTTTTAGACATACCAGCTTGACAAGCATAAGAACAGTAGTAACCAGGTTCACAAGTTGTGGAAGTTTCACCATCTAAATTCATAATAGAAGAGTAACCACCAAAGTCTAACCAATCAATAGCAACAACACCATCTTGGTTTGCTAAAGTATCAAAGTCAGTACATTTAATTTTACCATCTTCAAAGGTACTACTTGGAGAAGTGAAAGCATCTAAGTTACCAGAGATATCATTAGAAGATGATGTAGATGAGGTAGATGATGTAGCAGTAGTTTCAACAGAGGTGGAAGTAGCAGCTGTTGTGGCAGAAGCACCAATGATAGAAGAAGTAGAAACTATGTTACCATTAGAATCATAATATTCAACAACAGTTCCAACAAATTCTCTAGCTTCATGTTTGTGAGAATGATGCTTTCTAGCTGGTTGAATTGTAGTAAATTCTCTTTTTTGATTGTGAGCAGCAGTAATAGTAGATAATAGAGCTAAGGTAGGTAAGAACAACATTTTTTTTAATTTTTTAATAGAGTAATAAGCACAAATGGATAGATATCTAAATCTGTTTTTTTTTTAATTATTTTCTTTAATGAATGACTATGGTTAGGTTTTTAAAAAAGTGAAAAAAAATTGTAATATATTTTTTTTTTCCTGATTAAAAGAAGTTTTATAGGTTTATAAAATTATTAAGTAAGAAATTTAAGACTTTAGACTTGGTTTTTTATTAAATTTATTTTTTTATTTATTTTATTTTAAGTCTATTTGAAGTTACAACACCTCTTTAAATATATAGTTTGAAAAAATGAATATCACATCAAAGTTTTAACTTTTAAAAAAATAATTTGCCACTTAAATATAACTGAAGGCTTAAATAAGTTCTAGACTAAATTATTCTTTTAAAAACTTATGTAGGTTTTTATTATTCTTTTCACGAAATCACCTATTGTTATTGCGTCATACTGTTTAAAAAAAAAAAAAATTTTTATGTCTTCGGTGATTGAAAACTCCATTAAACTCTAAATTCAAAGGTTAAAAAATGTCTTTTAATTCCATTTCTTACAAACATACACACAACTAAATTTATGTCCGAATGCATGATGCTGTTTTTTTAATTCCATAAAAAAGCGGAGATCAATCAAATAACCAGATTGGGAAAGATGATTTGAAAAAAATTTTGATTTTTCACTATAAAAAAAATGATCTAGTTTAACAATACTAGGAACGCCAAATATTCTCTTTTCAAATGCCGAAAACCTAGATTTTCAATTAATATTTAATGTGCCAAAAAAAGAAACTTTCTAGAATCAATTAAACTAATAATAGCATTTATTATTGAAATAATTATTTTCAATACCTGTAGATTTAACATATGTTAAGAATCTATTAGGCATGTCATGTTTAAAACTTAATTAATATTTAATTATGAAGATATTATTACTTTTAATAAAGATCATTATTACTTTGTTGTTAAAATCTTTTTTTAACACGAATTAATCACGTTCTGTCTATTTTTTTTTTTTTTAATCTTGTATGTAATTGTAAGATCACGTGTATGATATTGACGTATTTCTTTTTTTATAAATAAAAACAAGTGTGAATTAATTTTTTTAAGCCGATTCTATTATTTTTTAAAATTTTTTTTAAATTTAAAAAAAAAAACACTTTATAGCTGATAATACTATTCCTAGTTTTTTTTTTTTTCAATAGTGTTATCTGAACAAACCCAAAATCAATATATATTTATTATTTTTAAAATGTCTGCTATTTCATTAGTAAATGTTAAGTTATTAAATAATCCTGCTAAATTTACAGATGATTTCAAATTAGAAATCACTTTTGAATGTTCAGAAGAGTTAAAACATGATTTAGAATGGAAATTGACATATGTAGGATCTTCTAAGTCAGCTGACAATGATCAAGTCTTAGATTCTATTCTTGTTGGACCTATACCAGTAGGTGTATCTAAGTTTGTTATGGAATGTCCACCACCAAACCATGAAATTATTCCTCAACAAGAAATTGTATCAGTAACTGTCATGCTATTAAGTGGTTTATATAATGATAATGAATTTGTAAGAGTTGGTTACTATGTAAATAATGAATATACAAACGAAGAATATAAAGAAGAACCACCAAAGAAAGTTGTAATTGAAGATGTTTCTAGAAATATATTAGTTGAAAAACCAAGAGTTACTAAATTTAATATACCATGGGATAATGAGCAATCTAAAAATAACGATAAAGAAGAATTTGAAAAACAAAATCAAGAGGTTGATGATGATGAGGATGAATTAGACGATAGTGAAAATGATGATGATGATGAGGAAGAAGAAGAAGGAGAAGAAGAGGAGGAAGAAGAAGAAGAAGAAGAAGAAGAAGAAGAACTAGAAGAAGAAGAAGAACTAGATGATGAAGATGAGGATGATGATGAACCAGAATCTAAACGTCAAAAGACTGAATAGATTGGAATTTGAAAGAACTAATATACATACTCACATTGACATTTAAATTATCACAACTTAAAAATATTTACCAACTTGAAGAAAACTTTAAATATACACTTAGAACCTTATATTACTTTTTTTTATTAATAACAACTTTATAGTCTATCATTATATAAACTTTTTTTTTATTAATTGTCTCCTTTCATTTTTTTTAAGAAAAACGTGCACTTAGCAAACACAAAAAGAAAAAAACAAAACAGTTTTATTTTTCAATTTTTTTTAATATATCTATATACAACTGTAAACCAAGCAACCACTCTCAAACAATATAAATACAAACCAACCAGAAAATTAACATTTTGTTATAATTTACATTTTAAAACGATAGTATTAAATTTTCTTTATTTCATTATAAAATCAAGACTTTTTTTTTTTTACTTCTTTAAAAATCAAAAACTATTTTATAAATATTCACTAGCATTTAAATATGAATGATCAAAACACAAATAATGTTAAATCAGATAGCTTAAAAATTAAACATAAAAATAAAAAAAATAATGAATATAAGTTAGTATCAAAAATAGGGCATGGTGCATATGGAACAGTATATAAAGCATTGCAATTGTCCACCCAGCAACTTGTGGCTATAAAAATTGTAGAGATAGAAGAAGATGAATTTATTGAAGATTATATGACAGAAATTGATCTTTTACAAAATCTATCACATAAAAATATAGTCAAATGTCTTGGATTTGAAAAAAAACAAAATAGTGTTAAAAATCAAAATATTAGTAAATTTACCCAGCAGTCATACTGTAAACTTTTTATTTTTTTAGAATTTTGCTCAAAAGGTTCTTTAAGAGATATTATGTCTAATAAAACAATATGCCCACAAGGTTATATTCCGGAAGAACTTTGTAAAAATTATATATATCAAACACTTCAAGGTTTAAAATACTTGCACGATCAAGGGATCATTCATAGAGATATAAAGTGTGGTAATTTACTTTTAACTGGGGAAAACGATACAATAAAATTAGCAGATTTTGGAATCTCCACGAAAATTTCAAATACATTAAAGTCTAATAATAAAGCAGGAGTAGCAATGACTTGTATTGGTTCACCTAATTGGATGGCACCAGAAATCTTACTGGGCCAAGGAGCCACAACTAAATCAGACATTTGGTCACTAGGATCAACACTTGTAGAAATGCTTACAGGACAACCACCATTTTACAATTTAAATAATAGAGAAGCAGTTTGTTATGCAATTGTACATGATTTTTTTATTTTTAATAAAAAAGATAGAGAAAGGTTAAGCTCTAGCTGTTTATTATTTGTTGCATATTTGTTTAATAAAAACATATTCCAAAGACCTTCAGCAAAGGATATTCTAGAAGGAAAATTTATTGATTCTACTAAAAATAGTAACTGGTTGTTAAAGGAAGAAAGTGATATGAAATTGAAAAACGAAAAACTTTTAAAATTTAAAGAACAAGATTGGAATAAAAAAGTTTTAATGTTTGATGATGATTTTGTTATAGATGAAAGCATTAATAAAAATGATAATAAAAATAGTATAGAAACAGAAAAAAATATTTACTTAGGGCAAACACAATTAAGTATAACTCTTCAAAATTCACCTTTCAAATCAAATAAACTTAGTGAAAATAATGATAGAGATGTTGATCCGCAAGACTTAATTGATTCTCTTGGTAGATCTGATATGATTTTAGAACAGTTTAGCCTAGTAAGACTAACAAGTTTGAAAATCTTAAAATTGATACAAGATTTGGATGTATCAGTTATAATTAAGTTTATATTAAATAAACTATTATCCATTAGTGACACAGATGATGCTAATTCAAATATATTAATATTTTTTAAGGTTATGTGGGGGAATATAGATAATCTTGGAATTGAATTAGCTTCTAAAGTTAAAGTTCTTAACTTAAAATTTAATGAAAGTAAAGGCTCCGATGCATTAATTCTTTATTTAATAAATATTTTACAAAATACGAGTTTGATGAAAACTTGGGTATACATTTTAAATCAAATTAAAATTAAAGATGTTATTTTTACAAACCCATTAATTTTAACATTCACACAGCATTTAATAAAATCATTTGGAACCGTTAAATTTGAACCAATGATTTGGGATTTCTCATTAAAGATATTGCATGGTATTGTAGGGAAGTATGGAGATTTTTACTCAGCACAATATCATAGTTTATTAAATTATTTGCTACTAATTAAAGATTTTAAAAATAAGCAAGATATTGATATGTTTCAAATACTATTTTTGAAATTAACAGAGATTAATGTAAAACTTTCTATTGAGCAGATGGAAGCATTAGTAAATATAGCAATTAATGCAAAGAATCTACAATGGAATTACTGTATAATAAAAATTATAAATAATGTTTTAAACGGAATGAACGAGAAGCAAACACATTTAAATTTTGAAAAAGAAAATGAAACGAATGATTTCATAAACATAGAGTCTTTTAAAATGACAAAACTGATGAAGCAGTGGTTATTTGTGAATTTACTAAATGAAATTAGCACATTTGAATTTAATTCACTAATTGAGTTTAAGTATGCTAGATATTATTTTGAATTGGTTTATAATTTATTCATATTCACGCCATCTTCAAAATTATTGATCTTGCAAAATATAAAATTACTTAAGATTTTCCAAAAATTAACATCTTTAAAATTAAATCCACAGAAATATGACATTTCAATGATCAAATATCATAGATATGATTTGAAATTGATAATAAAATTACTATCTAATCTTTCACTGGAATTTAATAATAGTTCTCTAGATGCTGATTTTTCTATTTATATGGAATATGCATATTCTTCATTACTATACTTGCAACAGCATATTACTTATTCTGTTTATGCAATAGATATCTTATCAAACTGCAGTCATAGATTATTAAAAAGGGGTTTTTTAAAATTTATCGGTTTTAACTCTATGCAATTAATTATTGACGATAATAACACTATGAATATTGATTTGAAAATCTTGCTTAACGGGTTTATTGAAATTAATACATTGCAGAAAGCTAATAATGATTTAAAGCAAACAGATTTAGATTTGGTGTTTAAATCTGTTCATAAACTATTATCATCTTTAACATTAACTAATAAAAGTTCAAAATCAGAAACTGAGGACTTAGATACATATTCAACAATAATAACAGATCAAAGCTTTAACTCTGATTCTGATAAAATTGTTTCATTGCAACACCATTACTCGCCATTATCATTATTTATTGTTGACAATAATAGTTTTACACAAATCGTTGAAAAAATCTTTGATAAGTATAAAGGTTCATTAATTTTGCAAATTGATTTTTTGAAATTCTTGAAATCTTTATTTAAGCAGTATGTTGGTTTTAGGTTGGAATATTATCTGAATATGCAAAATGAAAATATACCTGCGGAAGGTAGCCAAAAGAAACTTAAGAGTTATTCTTTATTAAAATCAAATAACTCTGGCAATGATACATTACCTAAAAGAACACAAAACTTTAAAATAACAAGAGATTATTTATTAACTTTATGGGATAGTTATAGTAGCTATGAGTCTAAGTCTGCATCATCCTCGCCAAAGAAGCTTATAACACTCGATACTATGGACTCCAACGTATCATTCACATCTGGTAACTACAATGTTTACAAAGAAAATGAAAGAGTAGGTCATAACTCAATACTCATAAAAACATTAGTCAGAGATATAGATCATATTTATAAAGAAAGTATAACATTAGCTTAAAGAAATTATATATTAATTTAAAAGGTTATAAAAGGTAAAATGTTTTATATTTAGAAATTTTGTTTATACTATGATTTCCTATTTTGGAATTCACTAATGATTAAAAGGTATTTTTATTTATTTAAAAATCAAGAAAAAAACATATGTATTATTATATAAATTTTTTTTTTAATTTTTTTTTTTTTGATTTCATCATTTAACTAAATATGTTAGCTTTTTTTTATTTTCTTTTGTTGCTTGATTGATAAAAGTGAAAATATAAAAACCATATTAAGAATCATAGTATAAAATGGTGAATACAGATGCAACACAAAAGAAAACTTTAAAAAAATTAAATAGAATGTTAGATCTTGCAGATAAAACAGGATCAACGAGTGAACTAGTAAATATCGAAAATGATACAGATATAACGAATTTCGAAGGATATACCAATGGGACTACTTTACATACACCATTTAAGCCCGTATATGAGGAAATTTTAGACCAAGAATACGATGATTCAGAATCATCAATTGTACAAACACCTAAGGAATCTATTTTTTCATCATCATTGAGTAAAAAAATGATAAATGTTACTAAAGAATTACCAACTATACAAGATCATAAAAATGATGATATTAGTAGTAGTACCAGTAGTTTACTACCACCACAAAGAAGTAAGAATAGACCAAAATCAATGGATGCTACACCATTGATGAATGAATTAAATGGGAAAACAGATAGTGAAAGTTCAACATTATCCCCATCAAAGATTAAAAGATTGCCACTCTCACCAAGAAAATTAGATTTGCAAAAGGAAAAATATAAAAGAAGAAGTTTAGAAAGTGTGCAAGATATGTTATCTGAACAACTTGAAGAGTTAAAATCAATAGCGTCTGGTGGTAATGAATTAAATGGAACAAAACTTAGTTTTTATGATAAACCACAATCATTAAGTGAGAAAATGTCATTAGCGAGTATTACATCAGGACCTTATGTAACTGCTACGAATACACCATATGTATCTCAAGAAAATTATGTAGGAAGTTTAGAAATTAAACAAAATGCGGAAAATGTAGAATTCACAGATTCTAAGAATTTATCTGTAAGAAAAATAGACGCATCTGAAATTTCTGAAACTAAAGATGATTATGAATACGAAGATACCAAATATGAACAATATAGAAATGATAATGTGAATTATAATGAGTACGATTATGTTGATGATGATGATGATGATGATGATGAATATGAAGATATTATTGATGAAGAGATTCAGAAACCAGAAATTAAAAGTAAAAGTAAAAAGAGAAACTTAAAAAGTAAATCAAATAAAAATCAATTTGATGCCAATACTATTGAGTCATTACTATTGAGTCTTGAACAAGTAGATGATTTTGAAAATTTAGGAATGAAGCAGGAAGAAAAAAAATATTTACAAATGTTAGTTAATAACTTAAGTAAATTAACTGCTGATATGATCTTAGATCCATCTAAATATGAAGAAGGTTTGAGAAGACTGAAAAAAGCTGCACTAGCACTTGAAGGGTTTTAATTATTTGTTTTATAAATTATTAAAATGAACTGTGTGTAATAAACTCAAATAAACGGATATCTCGACTTTTTTTTATTATATATATATATATACATAGATGTACATTAAACTAGTTTTGTTTATTAATATATATATAATGTTTTATTTCAATTTTAAAATCTTTTTTTTTAAATAATGGTGATGAACTTTAGATTTTGGTCACGTTTTTAGAACTAAAGTTTCATTTAATTGAAAAAAAAAAAAAAATCAAAAAAAAAAAAGAAAAGAAATAATTTGACATATAATATACATCTATAACCAGAAAATCCTAGCATACAAGAATGTTAAAATTAAGAACATTTGTTAGATCAAATATACATATTAGAAGAAGCATTTGTAATACTTCAATATTATTAAATGACGGAGAATCAGAATCATCAAAGCTTTTAAAAATGTTAAATCAATATAAAGAAATAAATGATGATGATAAACCAGCTACTACCTCTAGTGAAACAACCAACTATACAGATGCATTAAACAACCTTCTAAGTAAAAATAAACAAGAAAGTAGTAGTTCATCTTTGAATGAATTAAGCACATTATTAAAAGAATTTAAGAATGAAGTTGATGAAAGTCATGCTTTAGATCATAATGAGATATTCATATACAGTCAATTAGATGGTATAAAAGGATTGCCAGAGTATGTAAATTTGGAAAAATCACAAATAAATAGTATACAGCCTATACTAGACAATTTAGCAGAAAAAATAACTGATGAAAAAATGTTTTACACAGCCGCTAGTAAATATCTCAATATTTTAAACAGCAACGATTTAAAACTTAATAATGAAAATCAGCTTGAAGATCCATTAGATAATAATATATCTATAGATACACCAGTAATTGAAAATACTAAGTTAATACTATGGAAAATATTTGCAGATGAAAATATCTCAGGATTTATTCCAAACTATAAAAAGTTTGAATATCTGCAATTATTGAAATCAAGCAGTGAAATAAACTACATCAATAAAGATGTAGATTTTTTTAATTTAGAATTGGTTTTATCATGGGATAGTTACAAAGACCCAATAAAAATTAAAGAAATATTATTCAATAATACAACCATCAAAACATATGATTATAATACTATGGTAATATTACTATTTTTTGAAACACTATTCTACTCTATGCAATCAAAAAATACAGTATCTGAAAACTTTATTGAGGATATAAGAAAGCTTACTAAATATAAAAAAAATGGATTGTACTTATATTTAAATGGTATAAAAGAAGAAAGTTTATTTACAAAATGGTATATTAAGCAGTTGAATAAATCACAATCTAATATTCATCAATTAGAAAACATTTTTCAATTTAAAAGTAATAATGAGCATTCAACTTATAATAGTGACACCCTTGAACGTGAGAGCAAATTTGGAAATAGTATAAATCAAATTAAAGGTTTTATATTTAAATTAAAAAACTCTGAAATTGACTTGTAAATATTATAGTATATATATATATCTATTAGAACCTTTAGTAATAAAGTTCACGCCATTATTTAATTAGAATTTTTTTTTTTTTTTAAATCAGATTTAGGATATTGCAAAAACAGCTTGTAAAAGTGAAAAAAAAAAAAAATCTAAAAACCAAACTTTTTACATTTTTTAATAAGTCTAAAACTTCTTTTTTTTTTCTTTATAAGAACTTATTAAAAACTTATTAATAATGACCAATTGTAATAGAAACATGCTTTTTAATATTGCAAAAAAATGTTCAGGTATAGTTGATACATATTTAAATATAGAGAATAATGGAACAGTTATAAACGATACTAAAGAAAGAATAAAAGAAACTTTAGATATATTCCAAAACTTTATATTGAACAGATGGTCACCATTTTGTGATGATATAGGATCAATGGAATTTTTATCTATATCATATAATGGAGGAAAAGATTGTCAAGTTCTTTTGATACTATACTTAGCATGTCTTTATAAGAAATGTCCAGAGCATTTAAGACTTAAGGAAGGTAATAACAAATTGCCAGCAGTTTATTTGAAAACATATGAAAACTTTGAAAAATTATTAGAGTTTATACACATAAGTAAGAATGAATACCAACTGGATCTTTACATCACCAAAATAGCAAATATGGAAGGAACACTTAGAGAGTATCTCTCTTCTTTAAAATTAGAACATCAAGAAAAAACAGGTATTTTATTGGGTACTAGACAAACAGATGCAGTGAATTATAAAATGGAAACAATCCAGCCCACTGACAAAAACTATCCAAATTTCATTAGACTCCAACCAATTTTAAATTGGAAACTTATAAACATATGGTCATTTTTAATTTTTAGTAATGAGCCGCATTGTGAATTATATGATCTAGGGTACACTTCATTAGGAAAGCCAGAAGAAACAATACCAAATCCATGGTTATTAAATGAAGAAGGTAATAAGAATTTAGAAAATAAAGATATATTTAAATATGAATTTGAAAATTGTAAGAAAGATAGCCAATATACACTAAGCAATAATACTGGATATTTGCCTGGTTGGTTTTTATTAGAAGATGATAAGGAAAGAGATGGAAGAGTTTATAAATTGAAAAAATAAAAATATTAATTACCTATGGATTTACTTCTTAATATTATTGTTGTAACTTATTTACAAGGTATTTTATATAATAGATATATGTAATTGAAATAAATTTCTATTAGAAGGTTTATTCCCTCTCGGCTTTACCCTTATTCAAACCACCTACATTACCTGTTACTCTAGTGTATAATCTCTTAACAGCAGTATTTAAATCACCAACAGAATCCTTAGAACCACTTAAAGCTTCCTTTTCATCATTAGTTTTGTTTATATTCTTTCTGACGTTGTTATGTCTCTTTAAGCCAACACCTGCTGTTAAGTTTTGATCATTTCTTAAATTATATTTACCATCTACACATGAGATTAATTCATTCATTAATTCAGTACATTTGTTAGCTCTGGCTTGGTTATTACCACCTTGTAAAACTTGGGCTTTACCGATATTACCATTATTTTTAGAAACAGTTTCATCATATAATACATTTCCAGTTTGGTAGGCAATTGCTGGAGATTGTGACATAGCATTTGGAATTTCATAAACTGACCAGCATTGTAATAATGATGTTAAAGTTTTATTACATTCTGACATATAACTTTCACTTGTTAAAGATTTAATATTAGCATGTTTTAAAGCTGGTAATCCGTGTAAAGGAGAAGTATTATCAATTAATCTATTTGTCTTTTTTAATTGTTGTAATTTTCTATTTGTACCCATATTTATTGTGATGGTGGTATATATATGTGAATTCTATACAAAAAACTGCAATGGTTTTATAACAATTTTATGCTCTAAAATCTTGATAATATATTATTCAGTTTTTCATTTTTTTTTTTTTTTTTTTGCTTCAGAAAAAAAGAAATAAACATTTTTTTTCTTTAAAAAATTTTCATTAAAAGAATATAATAACATTTTTTAAAAAATTTTCAATCCTTAGTTTTAATAAAAAAAAAAAAAAAAAAAAGCTTGAATAAGTAAGTTTCACGTGATGAATCGTTTAATTATTCATGAATGTATAATGTAAATTATATAAAAAGTTAGATTATTTTGTAAAAAAATCTTGATATAAGGTTTAAGTGGATATATTATCAATTTTTATATTCATAAATTTCAGGAACCTTTAAACCTTTACCTCTGTTAACATACTCTTTTAAAAGTTTAATGATATATTCGTTTTTCCAATGTTCAGGAACATCAACACCACCACCGGTACCAACAGCTTCTTGACCATTAGGAGTATTTGTGACCTTACTTGCATCAGCACCTTCATCTGTGATCCATCTATAAACATTCCAATCTAATTCATCCAATAATAAATCATACTTCTCAACATCTTTCTTTGGTAATTTATGTAAATATTCAGCTGCAAATCCTGATAAAATGATATCCATTTCTAATATACCTCTTTTTCTAGATTTGTAAATTAATCTTTTCATCTTTTGTTCGTGAGTTTCATTAGCTCTACGAATAGGTAAAATGTTATCTAATGGTGGTGGTCTATTACTATTTAAAGCATATGGTGTAGTAGAAAATAATGTCTTTGAAACAGGTTTAAAACTTGTTCTTGTTAAATATCTATAAGATAGCATCTTTGTAATATTTATTTGTCGGTTTAAAGTTCATCTATTATTTTTATAAAAATGATGTATACATTTATTATTTATAAATCAATTCTTAGACGAAAATTAAATTTTCAGTTTTCTCTTTCTTTTTTTTATTAAATTAATGACAAAAAAAAAAATAATTTCAATGATATATTATTAAGATTCTGTATAAATCCGAATAATTAATGAGGTAATTAAAAACTAAGTACAAGAATAAAGAAGATAAGAGGAATATTACAACGTTATTAAAAGTCTTATCATTATGGTTTATTAGTTTACAATAAATAGCATGTTTTTTATTTTTATCTTATATAACTCATCAATCTTTTTAAAAAGCTTATCCTTAGACTCAAAAAAAAAAAAAATCCATAGGTTGCAAATAGCTAATACACTAATTTAGTTAAAAATCAAAAAGTATTTATATTCTAACCAGTTTTATTAAGGCTCAATGCACATCTCTCCGCATATATATGTTTAAAAAACTAGTAATGTTTATTCCATCAATTTGAACGTTAACATAAATTAATAAAATATTCATTCATAATTATTACCAGTATTATTAAAAATATTTATTTTCAACGAATCGCTTATTAATACCGAGCTTTATAATAATATGCAGGATGTAATTTTTTTCTACTTAGATATTTGTTTTAAATATATAGCGTCGGGATATTATGCCGAGTTTTTTTTTCTACTTCTACATATGACTAACGAAATTATTCAAAGATAACTAGCTTTTTTTTTTAAAAAAATAAATTAAATTAAGATTTCTTATTTCACTAGTTGATTATCAATACTGCTTCTTTTTTTTTTTTAAATCATATATAAAGGAATCAATATTTAAATTTTTTTAATCTAATTTTTTTTTTTCTTTTAAACTATTTATAATATTAAATTAATAATAAAAAGTGTAAATAATAAAACCAGAATCAATTATTAACTTAATAATTAATTATACTTAAGAAAGAAAAAAAAATTATATAAAATGTCTAAAGGAAAAGTTTGTTTGGCTTACTCTGGTGGTTTAGATACCTCCATTATCTTAGCTTGGTTATTAGAACAAGGTTATGAAGTTGTTGCATTCATGGCTAACGTTGGTCAAGAAGAAGACTTTGATGCTGCCGAAAAGAAGGCTTTAGCTATTGGTGCTACCAAGTACGTTTTAGTTGACGTTCAAGAAGAATTTGTTTCTAAGATTTTATTACCAGCCGTTCAAGTCAACGCTGTCTATGAAGATGTCTACTTATTAGGTACTGCTTTAGCTAGACCAGTTATCACTAAAGCTCAAATGGATGTTGCTACTCAAGAAGGATGTCAATTTGTCTCACACGGTTGTACCGGTAAAGGTAACGATCAAATTAGATTTGAACAAGGTTTCTACGCTATTAACCCAGAAATCCAAATTATTGCACCATGGAGATTACCAGAATTCTGTGAAAAATTCAAAGGTAGAAAAGATTTAATTGAATACGCTGCTTTGAAAAATATCCCAGTTGCTCAAACTGGTGCTAAGCCATGGTCCACTGATGAAAACATGGCCCATATCTCTTACGAAGCTGGTATTTTAGAAGAACCAGATACCACTCCACCAAAGGATATGTGGAAGTTAATTAACGATATTGATAACACTCCAGCCACTCCAGCTTTCATTAATATTGCTTTCGAAAAGGGTTTACCAACCAAGATTGATATATTAGACTCTCAAGCTGGTGAAGTTGTTGAAACAGTCACTGGTGACTTAGATATTTTCTTAACTGCTTCTAAATTAGGTAGATTACATGGTATTGGTAGAATTGATATTGTTGAAAACAGATACATTAACTTAAAGTCCAGAGGTTGTTATGAACAAGCTCCATTAACTATCTTAAGACAAGCTCACGTTGATTTAGAAGGTTTAACTTTAGATAAGGAAGTTAGACAAATCAGAGATCAATTTGTTACTCCAACTTACTCCAAATTATTATACAACGGTGCTTACTTCAGTCCAGAATGTGAATTCATCAGAAGCATGATTAAGCCATCTCAAGTTTCTGTTAACGGTACTGTTAGATTAATGTTATATAAGGGTAAATCCACCGTCTTGGGTAGATTCTCTGATAGTGAAATCTTATACAATGCTATTGAATCTTCTATGGATGAATTAACTGGTTTCTCTCCTGTTGATACTACTGGTTTCATTAACATTCAATCCATCAGAATTAAGAAATACGGTTTAACTAAGAAGAACAGAGGTGAAGAAGTTGATTTATAAATATTAAACAAGAATATTGATTATTCATAATAAATTATATATGTTTTAAAGTAAGTTTTTTTTAATCTATTATACTATATTGTATCATAAGTTTTTATAATTTAGATTTTTAAATCCTTATAATTTTAAATCCGCCGTAATTATGTAATATATCTTTTTTTTTTTTTTAAAGAAAAAGCTATAAAAATTTCTAGAAAATTCTTTTATGTTTATAAAAGTATTAAAGAGACAAAATTATTGTTAAGAAAAAAGTATTTATATGTTTTTTATAAACCTTATATAACTAGATTTAATTACCCGTTTATATTTAAATCATTTTCACAACACTAATAGTTGAAATTTTTCTGTATTTTTACTTACTTTTTTTTTTTTTGCTCATTATTAAATTTTTCATACGTATATCATTTTTTAATATTAGGTAAATGATTTAATCATAGGGCTAAAAAATTATATATATATATATATTTTTTTTTTCCCTTTTAAACGTTTAACATAACAATAAAAAATGGGTTTAAAATTATATAAAATTTTACAAACTTAACTAACAAATCATAAAAAAAAATTTTCTTTCTTTTTTTTTGTTGATAAAAATAGAATTCAAATCATATATATAATAAGGGAAAATTATATAATTATTATATAATTAATAAACATATAAATATAATATATTTAGTAAATAAAAATATACCCAATTTAAATTAGTTATATAATTTAATAAAAAACCCTAACTAAATCATTCAAGATGATGAAAAGAACCCTAACTACAGAATATATAGATAACAAAAGTCAAAACAGTAACAGTAAAATACTTACTGAACAATATGATAGCTATGAAATGAATAGTGGATATATGACGCCTACATATATTCAAAGAGCAGATAGTCAAAACTATGATGGATCTGATTACTTTCCTTATAACAACCTTAATATCAATACAAATAATACAAATAATTCAAGTAATACCTCTTTAGTTGCACCATTAACTCCAATTGGCTGTAACAAAAGTTCTTCTTTAAATTTAGGTGGTAATTCGCTAAATGGAAGTAGTAGTAATAACTTATTTGGTAAATATTTAATGAATAAAAAACTAAACTCCTTCAAGAGCCAACATTCATTTACCAATAAAGGATCATACACTAATACTTCAACAAATAATAATTTACCAAAAAATAATAATTACTATGCAATTTCATCCGCTGCTAGTTCAGTACTAGATAATAATAATGAAAATACAGACTCATTTGATAATGAGGATGATAGAGAATACTTTCAATCAATCACAACATCAAATAATAACTATTATAACCAAAATAGTGCAATGAGTAGAGGTAGTTTTTTGGATAATGATGTCATGGAGCAAGATGGATTATCTAATTCTAATGATAATTCTAATGATAACAATACATTTTTATTTAATGATGAAGAAATTGATGATTTAATGATTGATGATACTTTAAACCAAATATATAACCACAGAAAATACTCATTTGGTGATGAGCACAGTAATCATCAAGAGTTAAATTATACTATAAACCCAATGGTTACTCAAATTAACCCTAAACAATTTGTCTCACCGGAATATGAATTACAAAATATTGATGTGTTTTTACAAGAAGCTGAAGAAATGGAACAAAGTGCTGCTAATAGCATATCTAAAGCTACATCAAACACTGCTATAAGTAAACCAAGTAAAGGAAAACGTACTTTAAAAACAAAAAATAAACAATCCACTAACCCTGTCAGTGATTATAATATCTTCATTAAAGGAGATGATGGTGTAGAACTACCAGTTCAAGAAGTTTTAAAGAAATTGAACTTTAACTTATTTGACTCTATAGCCGCTAATAATAACTTTAATGGTAGTTTTATGAAAAACATGCCAATGAAATCAATGAACACTAATGAGCCTTCTGTTACTAATTCAAACAATTACTTTGATGAATCAAATATCTCCAAATTAAATAATGATTTGGCTGATATTACTCAAAGCATTGAAGAATCTGGACAACTCGAAACATCTAACTCTGAAAATTCATCACCTATTAATAAAAAGATATTAGAATCTACCGCTTTAAAAGAAAAGGCTGCTAAGATTGGTACTGTAAATAACCATTTATCTGGAAATCCAGATGAATATAAATGTGAGCATCCAAATTGCAAAAAATCATTTTCTAGACCTTATGATTTAGTAAGACATACTAAAACTATTCATAGTAAACAAAAAAAATTATACAGATGTTTAATCTGTATTAAGGAGCTTGGACATCATGAAGGTCATAAAAAAACATTTAGTAGAGGTGACGCTTTAAGTAGACATATTAAATTAAAACATGAACTTAAAATAGGTGATGAAAGCTTGAAATTTGCTATGAAATTTGCTAAAGAAAATGTTGAATATGTTGAGAATTAATCATTCCAATGGATTATTTTGCATACCCACTATATATATATATATCTATATCTATGATTTCAAATATATATAAATAAATTAAAAACCTACGGAAAACTAAAATTAAAATATGAATAATCATTGCAACCTCACTTTTCTTTTTTTAATACATGATTCATTTTTAAAAACAAAAAAAATCATTTATATTCATATTATATATTTATATACCTATACTCTACCTTCCATTCTAACTTGCTCGGCTCTTTTTCTAGCAAGTTCTGGATCTAAATAATATCTATCAATCAATGTTAGATTATAAATTTGGAAATCTGAAATTCTACGTTTTCTGTGATATGAACATGCCAATTCTAAAACCATCGGCATTCCATTAGGAATATCAACGCCTTTAATTGTGTTCTCATCTAAACCACATAATATCATTAGCATGGCCCTTATACTACTGCCATGTGCTACCACAAGCCCAATTTTATCTTCAGAATCTGCAACTTTTGGAATAATAAAATGATGTAATAATGGCTTTACTCTTTCCAAAACATCATGTAATGACTCAGATATTGGTAAATTCAAATCACCAAACTGATATTCCATATGATACTTTGTTGCTCTGTTAGGTTCTTTATATTCATATTCATCCGTGGGTTTGTCATCGCCCAGCAAATAATCATTTTCATCATCATAAACAGGTGGTTCCATCTCTTGTAAAAGATTTACATTTGGTGGTTTTCCATCATATTCTCTTCTAACTCTCATATACTCATCATCACCTACAATCGATTGAATTTTCTTCTTATTTTGGCCTTGCCATGAACCATAATGTCTTTCATTCAATCTCCATGATTGGTAGTAGTTATAATTAAATTCGTCTTTTGAAGGTTTCACTGGAACGTCATGAAATATTAAAGGATTATGTTTTTCTGTTACTACATTCTTACTATACAATGGTGGTCTTTCTGATTCACCTAAAACCTCAAGTCTTTTTAATATTGTTAATAAAGTTTGATCAGTTCTATCTAAACGACTGCAAAATGATGCAGACGGTAATTTTATGTTTGCATCTTGAGACTTTAAATATTCATATATTTCATGTGCTGCCATTTCTGCTTGGTGAACTCCTACTTTTGTTAAAGGAGGATCAACCCACCCACAAAACAAATTTTTAGAATTTAATGTAGATTGGCCATGTCTTAGAAATATCAACTTTATATTTTTATTATAATCATTCATTATTTATTATTTGTTTCTAAGGCGTACTGTTTATTTGAAACTACGTAAATCAAATATATATATATATAGTTTTGTGCTTATTGTTTTTCTTTACAAAATCTATAAATCTTAGGGTACAGTATGAATTGTCTTTAATTTATTCAAAATTGATTTTTATATTATTCTTTTTATAATTAAAATTGCATCTTTTTTTTTATACTTAACCATTTCCTTTTTTATTGTATTTGTTTTAAAAAAATTCTAAATGATTTAAACCTATTTTAAACGAGTATATACATTTTTTTTATATAGATGTACATAAAAACAAGCTATATATATTAAATTATTTCGTACCAGTATTTAAGATTTTTTTTTTTTTTTTTTTTTT
>JAJMDG010000133.1:0-21827 GCA_030565715.1 Hanseniaspora singularis (nom. inval.) | reverse complement strand
TAAAACATTTGATTATTCGTTCTTTTTTCATACATAAAATAGATATAACCTTAGTTTGTTATGTTAAAATATATCAGGGCACTTATTCTCCCAATTACCGTCTTTTCTTCTTTCCCAATAACCACCTTTGTATCTCCAATAATCATCATTGGTTACAGGATGCTTATCTTTTTCAAACCAAGCAGGCTCCCATGTCAAATTATTAGCAACTCTCTGTTTCTTAGCAGCTCTTTGTTTTTCTTCAACCCTTTGTTTTTCACTTGCAGCTTTGCTGTAAATACCATCTTCCATATATTTCTGATCAGGTCTAAATCTGGTATCAGTTCTTGGTAAATGTTTTTTCAAATTTTCAGGTAAAGCATTCAATTGAATAGCAAATTGAGTTAAATTAAATGGTGAACTTGGTCTGTCATGAGCTTTCCAAACTAAGAACTTACTACCATCAAATTTAACTTCAGTGTTCTTGATGTTTGCACTGTCAATTAAATCTTGATCATCTTTAGAACTAGTGGAAGTAGTACATCTCTTGGCATAAATTTCAGTATTCCAATGACCACCAAATACCCATTCCTTCTCACCATTCTTATTAAATACTTCACCTTTAACCTCATAAGCATTATTGGATCTCCAACCTCTTGCTTTGAAATTAATTACACATTTGTCACCAGTTGCATGGTTTTTAAGAATCATTTCACCATAATTATCAACTTGTGGGTTACCAGTTAAAATACCAATAACTTGATTATTAGGTTTTTTGAAAGAATATAATTCACTTTCATTATCCTTACCGTACTTTAAATTAATGAACCATTTACCTAAATGTTTAAAATCAAAGTATCTACCATTGAAATTACCATCAACATTAGATTCACCATAATATTCCCAGGTTGGAGAGTCCATATAAATGGCACCAATAGGTGGGTGGTGAGACACTTGTTCACAAATACATCTATAATTTTTCCAAGGTTCAACAAGCTCATAGGTTTCACCAAGCAATGGGTTAAACGGTTTAGCAATTCTACTTTGGGTGGATGCATATGGGGAAACTGAAAAAATGGCTACATATAAAAGTCTTAAAGTTGAGGATTGATAGAAAGTTGAAGCTTTGTCTAAAATTTCGACATATTCCATATCTTCAACACTTCTTTGTAATAAAGAAGTAGGCTCATTAAATGTAACAGGTAAAGACATTCTTGTCATATCTTTCCCAATCATAGATTTTAAAACAGACCATAAAGAAACTTTAGGTCTTTCATCCGCACTTAAAGCTAGTTTTTGTCTTGGTCCATCTTCATAACCTTCATAAGACTTATCTAAAAGAATTTGTAAAAAGTTTTTAAGTTCAGTGTTATTATAAAGATCAACAATACTAGTATCTACTTTAGCATTGTCATTTGTTGCCTTGTTATTGAATTCCTCAATTAACTTTAATATTTGTTGTTTTAAACCATCATCGACTTCTAAATCTGCCGCGTCTTTTGCTAATAAAACCATATTGTCTTTCTCAGTCTCTTTACTTTCCTCTTTGAATAAATTTAAAGTTGAGGTTTGGGGTCCTTCAATATCACTTTTATCGATATGATTTTCTTCTATTTCCTCTTCCTCGTCAAAATCAAAAAATTCTTCATCCGAAGACGTGGATATTTCTAAATCATTGTTATGATTTTTTTTGCCACCAGAAAAATTATTTTCTTCAACAATATTTTTTTTAAGGGTATCCGTTTCCGAGTTTTTATTAGATAGCTCAGGAACGAATGACTCGTTCATTAATTGACCAGATGAAAGCGAATGTTTATTATTAGCAACAGCAGATTTAGTTGTAGAATTATTAGATTCAGTAGATGAAGATTTAATTTTAATATTACTATTTGATCTTTGATTTTGTTTTTTTAATGCTCTCATTTCTTTTTGTAATTTGTAAATCTTATCATCTTTATTCGTTAATTCCATTTCTAATTCCTTAACTGATTGAATCCATAACCTTAAAACCTTATTTAATTTATTAATAATTTTTTCATTTTTATTAACCATTTTAAAATGTTGAACATTTAATTTATTTTGAGATAATTTTAAAGAATGTAAAGTCTCGAGAATTGTTGAATTAGATTCATTAGTGTCCATATTTTGTAATAAATCAATTAAGTTATGTAGTTCTAAATTTACAGAACTATCTAATTGAGTCCATTTTTTTTGAATTTTCATTAAAGCTTCGACATTTAATTCATCTTCAAATTCGGATAAATGGTTAGTTTCGGTAGGATCAGTTTCTAAACTTTCATGATCTTTGGCGTCATCAGGATGTATATCATAAGTATCGTCCTCCTCCTCTGAACCAGATTCTTCAGAATCAGTGGAACTTGATGATAGTGCCATATTCTCTAAACTATCACCGTGTAAATTATTAGTAAAAGATCTTTTAAATGAAGGTAACTCAACAACATTTCTTTTTATTGTTTTTGTTGGTATGTCTTTATTGATATGTGATGGTGCGGAATCTTGTGAAGAATTATGAATTCCAACAATGTTATCTAATTCCTCACTAGGATTAAATTCTACATCATGTTTACTAACACTTAATCTTCTATTAGCATTACTCATTTTTCTAATAGTGCCATCTACTTTTGTAGAAGCTTTTGATTCATTAACAACAATATCTTTATCTTTACAGTAACGAATAGCACCTTGAATGCACCAAACCCATTTATTAGTTTCTACAGGATGGTTACCTTTTAAATGCCAAGTTATAGTATCATTTCCAGTGTTTAATCCAGAAATATTTGCAGCACTAGAAATAATATTTCCATCAATAGGAAGATTTTTATCGCTTGAATCAGCAGAAGATATAGAAGAATCGTTTGGATTAGCATCTGCTTGATTTAACTGAGTTGTGATTTCAAATTTTAATCCTTCAGAACAATTCAAATAAACATAGCAATATCTTAAATCTAAAGAACCTCTGCAATTCCACAAGTCTTTTTTATTCTTGTAGTATGATAGCTTACCTTCTTTAGGATTTAAAATAAAATATCTTAATTTATAACCAGTAGCAAAATTAGTCCATTTCTTTAAATAACCTTGCATTATTGGAGGTTCAGTAATATCTTGAAGTGTTTTATGGTTTGTATTTTTTTCTGTAGTATCATCTGATTTTTCTTTTTCTGATTTGATAGGTTTTACTGATTCCTTTAAAGAAGGTTGTATTAAATCGATCATTGTTTGATTTTTAGCAGCATTGTTTAAAATCTTTAATAACTCCCTCCCAATAGCTTGGTTAGTAGTGATACTGTTGCTATTTGTCGGATGTTTTGTAGATTTTATTAATCCAAATTGAATAAATTCATTAATGTAATCTTTTGGTAACTTGCCAATATCATTTCTAGCAAATGGATCAGCATGACCTACTTTTAATATCCAATCACACATAACTATATCACCTTTTTTAATGAATTCAATTAAAACGGTATCCCCTGTGGAAGGATCAATACCATTTAAATCTAATAATTCTCTATTTCTAACATTCTCTATTAAAATATCATTTAAATGTTCAAAATCTCTATTATTAAACGCTAATTTCAATTCATTCGCAACCTCAGTAACATATTGGTTTCTTAAATTTACCATTAGTGTATATAATTTAAAATTATTTGTTAATTCCAAAGGCTGTAAATTATTATTGTTTAGAATAGTATCATTTATTATGTCTTTATATTCAGTTAATAATAAATTGCAAATATCAAATCTATTTAAATATGAGGCTAAGTGTAATGGTGTATTACCTTGTTGATCTTGTTGATTGATATCTAAAATTAAACAATCACTTTTCTTTTCAATAATAAAATATTTAATAATCATATTAACTAAGTTGATATTATTATTCATTTGAATAGAGAAATGTAGTAATAGTTTTAAAATCTGGATGATATCATTTGATTTAGTTTTTTTCATTTGATCTAAGGTGTCATTAATAAACGGAATCAAGGTATATTCAAATCCATTACTATCAGTATCTTTTTCAGTTTTATTTAAATCTTTTAATAAGTTAAGTAATTTTAACTTAACCAAAGCTTTATTCATTTTAATAACAATTTCAGATTCATTATTATGTAATAATGGTGGTTTAGTAATAACATCACCATTAACATTAGAATGAACCTTTTCGATTTCAGCGCCAACTGACATGTTAAATGAATCTCTGGATTTATAGCTATATATTTATATTAATAGATTAATTAAAAATAAATATTATATAACTTTATCAAGAATAAAGTTTAAAACCTTTTTTTTTTTTTTTTTTGCCACTTCAAGACCCTAACATTTAGGTAGTTTTGTATATGTATATTTTTTGAAGGGAATATAACTTTAAAAAAAAAAAGTTTAAATTAAAAATAGATATATACAATAATTTTTTAACAAATTTTAAACGAGAAATAAATCATTTATTAAGTTCTATTTTATAATCTTTTAAAAAGAAGTTGTGATTATTTAGTATAACTATGAAAGTTTTGTTATTAAATTAAGTAAAATAAATGAAAGATAATCATATGAGTTAACACGTATGATACCTATACTACGTATGGAATCACATGATATTATATAATTAACTTCTTTTTTTTCTTTTTCTTTTTCTTTTTAGTTTTTTTCCTCTTTCTTTTAAAAAAAAAAAAAAAAGACAAAAGTTGTTGGAGAAATGATTTAAAATAACATTTCATTCTTTTAAAAAAATAACTCACGAATACCACAAACAAACAACCTTGATAATGAGTAATAATATAGCAATTGTGATTGAATTTTTAGGAGGATTAGACAGTATATTTGATAATAAAAGATCTTATAAAGTAACTATAGATAATGATAAAATTAAAACATTAAGAGACTTAATTTTTGAATATATTGTTAAGGAACTTTTAGTTAAGCCAGAAGACAATTATAGTATATATATACAAGATGAAACAATTAGACCAGGTATCTTAACACTAATAAACGATGTTGATTGGGAATTAGAAGATGAATTAGATTACGAAATTCAAAATAGAGATGTTATTAGTTTCACTAGTACTTTACATGGAGGATAAACTTATTAGATTAATAAATATTTTAAATAAAAATCATTTAGAATTATATAAACCTATATATTACTTTTTATCGATTTGAAAGTTTAGATAGTTTCATATTGGGCTAATCTTTGTTTTAGCAATTCATTCTCTTTGATTAATTGAGAGACTCTGTCTTCTAATTCTCCCATTCTTTTCATTTTTCTAGCTCTAGATCTTCTAGCAGCTTCAGTGTTTTTAGCTCTTTTAGCTTCAACAGGGTCTAAGATAGAACTAGCATCAATTTCAGGCAAAACTTGTTTTCTTTGCTTTGGTTGATATGGAGTTAAGTTTAATTTCTTTAAAACTTGTTTCTTTTCCAAATCAGATACAGCAGTTGAGTTGGATGATAAAGATGATCTACTACTGCATCTTTCTTTAGTAACCTTCTTAACATCTTTAGATCCTAAAAGAGATTCAATGTCAAAATCAGAATCTTTTGAACTTGAATCAGATGTTAATGGTTCAGATAATTGAAATTCAAGGTTACTATTAGAATGTAAAGAATCAGTAGAGATTGAGCTGGAAGGAGAAACGGTTGAAGAGTTGTAGTTAACATCAATTGGGTCAAATAACATATCTCCTTTGATATCTTCTAACTCGATAGGGATAGAATGGTTGATAATGTTTTCATTAAACATATCATAGCTTAAAACATTCTCAAAGATTTCTAATGGATCAATTGAGTAGTTGTTAGATGCTGCTAAATCCTCATTTTGAGGGTTAGCAAAATCTGCTAATAAATTAATTTCTTGCAACATTTTTATTATTTTCGTATGTAGTTTTGTTAATATTTGTATATTTTTACGTTTTTTTCAAAAAAAAAAAATCTTAAATCTTATGTATTGATATTTAATATCATCTTATTGTTAATTAAAAAATTAGTTACACCATGGTAAGGTTCACTGGAGTTTAGTTGTGTTCATCATCTTGTATATTATGTATTATGTATTTTTTTAGTAAAAAAAAATTGTTATATTTTGTTTTGTATTAAAAGAAAAAACTTCAAAAGGGAAATCTTTATGTTAATGTATTATTTATTATTCAATCAAAATATATTATATTATAATTTCTATTCAATATTATTATTTTATTTCAGTTTTTAAAACATATTTTTGTAAAAAAAAATTTAGGCACACATCTTTGATAAATATTAATTATCAAAGTTAAATAAAATGTTCCGAGTAAATATATGATTTCTTATGTTTAAAAAAGTGAAAAAAAAAATTAATATAAGCTTGTTTAGAAAGTTATGTCTTTTTTTTTTTTACAGTTCTGTTCAAATTAATAAAAATTAAACAGTTAAAAGGTATAGTTAGTACTAAAGGTGATAATTATCTATAATCTTAGAAAGATTAATGTTATAGTTATTAAGATAAACTAGTTGTTGGATGGTTATGACTATTTATATAATTATGATTAAATAAATTAATTTAAATTTATTGAGTACAGAAATTATGACTATTTAAATATAAAATCTTTTCTAATTTTTTATTTATTTATACACTCCGTTTCAACGCCGTTATATATAATTTAAAAATAAATCAATCTCAAACAAAAAAAATCTGTTTGAAAATTTTTAAAAAAATATTAAAACTTTTTCGTTTTTATGTTTGTTCTAAGAAAGAATAGAAACTTTAGAATAGTCATGACTAGTTTCTCGCTTAAACAAAATTATAAAAATGTGTCCTTTAATGGCAACTTATTTGTCAAAAATTTATATTTCGCTACGATTTTTTACAAATTACCTAAGAGAAAAAAAAAAAGCGCTGTTAAAACAAATTATAAATGTATGACTCATATTAATTAGAATCCATATTGGAAAAAAGTAAAAAAAATTTTCAACAAATAAAAATTTTTTAATTAAGATATTTCATCAGTTATAAAATTATATAATAAAAAAGATTATTTCCTTTTATAGAAAAAAAAGATATATAGTTAAATACTGAAAATATTTATAAAAATATTTATTAAAAAAAAATATGACACGGCGTTTGAACTTAATAAAATTTTATTCTAATTTTTTTTAAGAAATTTTTTAAGAGATTTTTTTTTTTTTTTTTTGAAACTAATACAATTCACATGACAAATTATTAAAATATTAAACTCTTTTCTTTTGTCTATTTTTTTTGTTTGTATTGTAATCAGAATTTTTTAAGTAAAAAAAACTATGATTACATACAAAAAACTATGATTACATAAAAAAATTGATGAATATATTTTTTTTTTTGTGATATCTTAAAAATGCATAGATTAGATTAAAAATCTAGAATATAAATTAAAGAAAAAATTAATTAATATTAAACCAAATCTATATTGTAGTTTTTTTTTTCTTTTTTTAATGTAAAAACATAACCTCTATCTTTAACCTTTAGGAAACTTTTAGCTTATTTTGTTTAAAAATTCACTTTTCATTGCAAGTCTTTATTCCTAAATAAAATTATAAGCTTTAAAATTTAAAAAGTTAACCTAAAATTTTTTTTTGAGAATAAAAAAAAGCTTAATAACTTTAGTCAAAAAAATAAGTGTCCATAAATAGATGTATTATAATTATTGTGCAATATACGTATATATTAATGTATGTATTGCCAAGAGGTTTTATACTTAAGCCCACATCAAATGCCAGATTTAAAATTAAATTCCACTTGTATTTTTTTTTGTTTTCATAATTTAAAAGCAATAAAAGATGAAAACACTTTCATCCGATTCTTACTACTGTATATGCATATCAGCAATTACGTCAATAAATACTTGTTTGAATCTGAAACAGTAAACAATAAAACTTTTAAACATCACGCAATTATATGCACAATATTAGATAAACAGTTTATTTCCGAGAGGCTTTTTTATCTAATAAATTTTTTATAGCATATTAATTGCACACAATTTCTTTTTTTAATAAAACTGGACCCTGTATTTTTTACTATGATTCAACTTTTTTTTTATGCTTCTTTTGTTTAAATATATTTTGTCTTGTGTTTTTACAATTTAACAATTTTTTTTTCCTTTAATTTTGTAGGCTTATAGATGCCAATATTATTTTTTACTTTGATTTCACTAACACTTTATTGGGTATATAAATATGAAAATAGGTGCAATCACTTTAATTTTTTTTTTTTTTTTCTCTTATGAGTGCAATCTTAGTATTTTAAATACAAGGGTTTACTTGGTATTTTTATTAAAAAATAATAATAATTTAACTATATAATAAAGCAATAATTTTCTTTCTTTTTTATTATTATTTTAAATATTTATTAGAGATGTTTTATATAATTATTTATTTAACCATGTATAAAGCTTATATGTATATAAAATAATGCAAATATAAACTATTATATAACTAAACATAAATACAAATACAAATACAAACACAAACACCAATATAAATATAAATATAAAAGCAAAAAGAAATAGGTTTTTAAACTAACAACTATTTTTTTTTTAAAACACAAGTACTTACAAGTATAAATAATATTCTTCTACATGATTTGTAATAACTTATGTAATTGTGATGATTACTTAATTAATTACGACTTGGATAACAAAATTACTATGGATAACTGTTTCATCAAAACAGAAAAAGATGTTTTAATTATATTATATAAAATATTATTTGAAAATAGTTTAAGTTTCGTATTTCAAAGATTATCACCAAATGAATCAAGATCCTTGGTAAAATATGGAAGTTTATTTGTGATAGTTGAGAAAAATTCACTTTTTGAAAACGAACAAGAAAATAAAAAATGTAGTGCGAAATCATTTTCTCACAAAAAACACCTTTCAGATTTAAAAGTTGAAGATGGAATTACAAGATGGACAGATAAATTAATTTGGACTAGCTCTAGAATGTTAAATAAAAAATTTCTTATTTATAAGGAAAAAAAAGTAATTTCTGACAAAAAGAGACTTGTTAAAAAAACATTTTCAATAAGAATCAATAATAAGAATATAAGAATAATATCATATTATAACGATGATGCAATTAATTTAGGTCATATTAAAAGCATTGAGGAAATTTTCCCTAATTTTGATGATTCGATTCTTAATAAGGATGTTTTTGATAACTTATTCATAAAAATTAAAGATATAAATATTAGTGGATATACAAACACTAATATAATAACAGGATACTACAATAAAGATGAATATCCTAACCACTTTACTTATACTGATCATAAAAATACTAATATTAAGCATACAGAGTACAAGAATATAACTGAGATGGTATATGCTAATCATAAGAAGCATATAAATCATCCACCTCATACATTTACTCATGAAACATATCTTAATCATGTACATAATAATCGAATAAGTAATGAACCATACAATCTTCACAATAAGAATGTGCAATACTTAATTCCACAAGAACAATATATTTCTGCACCACCAAGTAGTAATTACTATCAGACCATATATCAGCCACCAATCATTCATACTATGAATAATCAAATGCCTATACCTCCTTATGCCCACCCATCCTTATCATATCCACCTACCATGCAAAATGTTATTCCACCTCAATATTACAACAGACCTGCTCAACATTACAATATACAAACGCAAAATTTCACTAATGTACCTAGTAATATTAATAACTATGCGCCACCTTTATATCCTATTAATGATATAAAAACTATTGCAAAGCAAAGTTCGAATGAAAGCTCGATTGATTTAGCAGAAAATGCTTATAAGCAGCCATTGCCAAGTAGCAATATTAAAAATTCGCCAAAATTGCCATCTATTAAAGATTTACAACTACCAAAATTATAAGTAACGGAATGACTATTTTTTATGTCAATAAAATATTAATTTAAAATGTGTGAAAAAAAGAAAACAAATAAAAATTTTGATTAGCTAATTATTATCAACATTTAACAGCTCAATTAATGAAATAAATAATAAAATAAAGTAATATACATTAATATATAATAAATTTAAGCACACACAAATACTTTTTGTTTTATTATTGATACATGAAATTTTATATTTTAACTTGTTTGCTCATCTCAAATATAACTATCTAATCTTCATAAGTTATCTTTATTGTTGTTACTAAAGCATTTTATAACACAATGTAAAGATTTATGAATGTAGATATAATAATAAATGAGTAGAGTGCTGTTCTTTGATTATTTTTAATTATTGTTTCTTTGTTTTTCAAGGAGGTGATTAAACTCCGCATCTATTAGATTTATTATTATATAAACAAAGAAAACAAAAAAAAATAATAATAGTAAAAGTAAAAAAAAAAAAAAAACATGACCGATTATCGTAATTAAACAAAATAAATCTCCTATGATTGATATTTTGTCTTTCATTACATATGTTTATGTAGTTTTTTTTTTTTTTCTTTTTTAATAATTTATTATTTTTTATTGTATAGGTTAGATGAAATAATTAGATTAAATTTCAAATATTAACTCTCATTTATATTATCTAAATGATAAATTCAAAATTAACCAAAAATCAACAATAATAATAAAGTAAAGTTCATTTTGTTTTCGATTTAATTTTTTTCCCTTTTAATTATTTGTTTTTAATATAATTATTAACTTATTTCAATTTTTAAAAAATGGATGGCAATAAAAAAGAAACACTAAATTTAAATAAAAATGATGCTTACTTAAACAAAGAACTGGAATTGCTAGAAGATATAAGGCCAGTTCCAATGGACGTTGGAGATAATGAATTATATATACCAGCACATATGAATATAGAAGAATGTAGGCATAATGATCATCATAATGTAAAAAATATGAAAGATAATCTAGATAATGAAAATATTAAAGAAAAACTACATGACCAACAAATATCAAAACATTTAGTACACACAAATTCAAAAGTAGTAGCTTTATCAGGAGCATTAGCAGGATTTGTTAGTGGTGTAATAGTATGTCCATTGGATGTTGCTAAAACAAGGCTACAAGTGCAATCATTTTATTATAAAAATTTAGAAAAAAGTTCAAAGGGATTAAAATATAATGGAATATTCGATACACTTTTTAAAATTGTTCAAGAAGAAGGGTTTAAAGGACTCTATAACGGGCTGGTTCCTATTTCATTGGGTTATTTTCCTACATGGATGATTTATTTTAGTGTTTATGAGTATTGTAAAAAACAAAATAACTTTCCATTTTCTCTTGTGAAATCAGAATACGGAAATCATGCATTGAGTGCAGTAACTGCAGGTTTAGTAAGTTCAACAATAACAAACCCGATATGGGTTGTTAAAACAAGATTGATGTTACAAATTAATCAAAGAAATAGTGTTGTAGTACAACCAGTTGATGCAAAACCAATTATACAAGATACATCTGTAAACCAAACAAGATATGAGGGAACATGGGATTGTTTTAAAAAAATGTATAAGCAAGAAGGTATAAGATCGTTCTATTCTGGTTTAACACCAACTCTCTTTGGTTTGGTTCATGTTGCTATTCATTTCCCACTTTATGAATATTGTAAAAAATATATATTTAAATATGAAGTTGGAATGAAAGATGAGAAAACAGGGGGTAAAAAAAGTGAACAATTTTTTAAATTATTCTTAAGTTCATGTATATCAAAAATGATTGCAACAGCTATAACATATCCACATGAAATTGTAAGAACGAATTTACAAATTAAAGATAAAGCAGAGAAAACTATGATAGGTGTCATAAAGTATATATGGAATGGCTATGGAGAGTCAAGTTTAGTAGGCATTAAAAAATTCGGAAATTTCTACAAGGGATTCGGAGCAAACTTAGTAAGAACAGTTCCTGCAAGTATGATAACGTTAATTAGTTTTGAATATTTCAAAGATTATTTAACACATTTTGTTTGATATTATTTATTAGTTATTAGTTATAAAGATAACGATAACAATTTAAAAATATATTTATATATTCTGTTCTATTATTTATAAACATTAGAGTTTTTTTTTTTTTTTTTTTTTGTTAAGTTTACTATTTCTAAAATGTATACAGTATGTAAAAGTTGAGGGAAAAAATTATTTAAACAAAAGTGTAGTAAATAAACACATTCAAAATATTCTATTTTATTAAACCAAGAAAAAGACAACAAATTTAAGTTGAAGTTTAAAAACTTACGCTCATTATACTAATATAGAATATAAAATAGTTAAGATATTACATCTTGGTGAGGTTTATTTTGAAATTAACAAATATGAATTTAAACAGCACATCTATAAAAAAACGGTATATACAATACCTACTTGGAATAACATTATTTGCACAATATTTCAATATATGTAAGGGAAATGTTATTCCTAGTGAAGAAAATGATAATGAAAAATTTATAATGCCAGAATATCTAAACTCTAATACATTTTATGAACAAGTATCTACTAAACTCACAGTTGTAGAGTTTTTTTCACCATACTGTTCACATTGTAAATCATTGGCACCTATTTGGAAAGATACAGTCTCTACAGTAATGACATCAGGGTTAAATGATGAATACCAAATTGATTTTAAACAAGTTGATTGTGTACAAAGTGGGGATATATGTAATGATGAAATGATACAAGCATACCCATTAATAAGACTATATGGACCTAAAAATGATGGGTACGAAACAGACATTACACAAGTTTCTGAAAATCATTTAGCAGATTATCCATCAGATTTTGAAAGAACCAAATCAGACTTTATAAAATTTGCAAAAATGGAGAGTTTGAGGTATTATGAAAATAAAGCAATAGAGACTAGTGACGATGTTAAAAGTGAATCTAAGGATGATCAAGAAATACCATTAACTTCAGATGAGTTAGTTAGCATTATATCAGATATAGATATAGAGACAGGTGAAAAAATGAAAGAAAATGAAAAAACATGGGTTATCTCATTCATTAATGAAAAATCAAGTAAAGTAGAAAAAAAATGGTGGGAGCAACATATATTTTTTAAAAATAACTGGATTGATTTAAAAAAGGAACTTAATGTTAATGAAATTAACGCAGGAACATTTAACTGTTATCAAAAAGATAGTGATAAATTAAATAATGATATCTGTGAAGAGTTAGTCAATTTTGAAATGGAATTTCCACAGTTATTTGTAATAACACCTAAGAAAAAAATTAATAAAATATTTGAATATAATGAAATAGATATGGAAGGTTTTTCAAAGAAGAAAATTGTAGATTTTGCATTAAGAGTAAGCCATAACTCTTATATTCCAAAGATCAAGACAATGGAATTGAATACATTTATTACTGATTACTCAGATGAGAAATACTCCTTTAAGAAGGATGAGAGAATATACTTTGTTTTTCAGTATGATTCAGAGACAGTAACAACAGAAGACTTTGACTTTTTAGAACATTTAATATTGCCATTATCAAAAATACCAAATGTTTATATGTATCATACGGATCAAGATTTAGAAGCTTTTAACTTAAGAATGTTAGAAAAATTAAATAACAACTTAGAAAGTAAAAAATGGATAAATAAGTATGATGGTAACATGATCACAAATAAATTATTATCACAAGTTCCAACATTTCACATTTATAAAGAAAATTCATTAATACCTAGTACATTTAGATGTTTTTCTACTGTAGATCAAAGAGATTTAAATATGGTTTTAAAGTGGGCTTATAGTGATTGTTTACCAAGTATTGTTACTATTGATGAAGAAAACGCAGATATTGTATTTAACTATAATAAAGAAAACTATGGACAAGTAGCATTAATGTTTATTGATCCAAAATCAAATGAAAAAGTTTTAAATATTCAATTTGATGAATATAGAAAAAACTATGAAGCTTATGAGCTAAGTAGATGGAATTACCAATACGAGATTTTAAATAAAGAAAGAGGCTATAAGGAAGAGAAAATTAATAAACTTAAAAATGAAGTTACAGGAAGTGATAGAAAAGCGTTGTTTAAAGAGATGCAAAAAGAAGTTTTATTGAATGATTTTGAAAAGAGAGTGTTATTTGGTGTTGTTAATATAGAAAAATATCCATTAACTGGGTATAATTTTATTCATGAATCTTTAGATGGTTTTACAGGATTTAAAACTTTTGAATCTGGAGATGTCTTAGTATTAGACAATAGTGGATACTCAAAAAACAGAATCGCAATTTTTGATACAAGTATTAGACATGATAAAAACAGCAAACAAAAACTATCTTCTAAAAATTTAATGATTGGTGATTTAATTTCTTATATTAATTTTGGAAATACATTAATAGCAGATGACAAGAAAAGACATCCAATTGTAGATTATAAGACAATTAATGAGAATAATCATATTAGAGTGCTAAATGTTAGGGAGTCTGAATCTAATAAAATGTTTATATTTATAGGAATTGGTTTCTTGGTTATCATTTACATTGCTTTAAAAACTAAATTATTAAATTGGAAACATATTGTTAAGGTGCTACATGTGCCATTCAAATATGGTACTAAAGTTTTTCAAAGTATATTAAAAATCATGAGTTTGAAAAGAAAATCTAATCCAACATACAATAATATTGGAATATTGTCAAAAAATCATAAGAATATTGATTGATTTTAGGGGATGTGTGTTATAAAAAGTATTTAATTTTTATATAGTATTTAATTATTGATATTAGAAATTAACTTTTTTTTTTTTTTTTTCGTTTTTTTTAAAATGTTTTCTTTTTTTGATTTTTTTTTAAATATATTTATAAAATAATATTTCTAATTTAATAACAGCAAATATATATATATATATATATATATATATATCCAAAAATGAATGGAAGTAAAGAAAGTTTAAGTGAGAAAGAATTAAATCTTGGTATTTTAAAATTAAAAGACTCTTGGCATTATGCACATTCAGATCAACAACATATATTCATTACAGGAATTGATGAGAGAATTACAGAACTAGATATATTAAAAGTCTTTAGCCAGTACGGTGATATAGAAGATTTATTTTTTTTATATGATTTTAAAAAAAAAGTTAGAAAAAATTCATGTTTTTTAAAATATAATACATTTGAATCTTGTGTTTTAGCAGTTGACAATCTTAATCAATATAAATTACTAGATAAATGGTTAAAAGTATCACATACAAAATGCAAACATCCAGAACATAAAGAATTTAAAACTTACCATAATTTAATAAAAGCAAAGCTTTCAGAAGCAATCATATATGAGGGTGATGAGGACTCTTTATCCGTGGAAAAAAATAAAAATACTGAACCTTCAAATAATGATAACTTTGAAGACCCTATGAATAATATATCAGATGAATTGTTAGAAATGCGATAAATATATATTTATTATTATATACTTGTACTTAATTATTCATCATCGGATGAAACAGATTCTGGTAAAGATAAATCATCTTCATCTTCAACTGAATTTGAAACATGTTGTTGGTTTTTTAAATATAAATCAGATGTGTTCATAGTTAAACTTGGAGCAATTGGTACAGCAGGAATGAAAGAGCTAGAGTTGTTAATTTTAGCTGGTTCTTCTTTTAAACTTCCCTTTTGAGTAGCTTCTTCTTCATCTTCTGACCATCCATCATCCTCTAAATCATTGAAACGACTGTTTGTAGTTCTTTGTGGTACATATGATTGAGCAGGTTGTTGTTGTACTAATGGCATAACCAATGGAGAAGGTACAGATGGTGGTTGTGGAATAGTTTGTGTTGGTGGTGGTGGGATAGTTTGTGTTGGTACAACTCTTGTTGTTGGTACATATGAGTTCAGATTATTTAAATTAGTACTCTCTTTATTTAAATCTTCTTCATCAGACCAACCATCACTATCATCATTGCCAATACCTCTTTGCATTTTTCTTTGATCTTCAGCAGCCTTAGAATCAAAAGACATTTGGCTTGATGATTTATTTAAAGGCTGTTTAAAGAATGCACCTTTTTGTTGTGGCGGTAATGAATCTGTTTTTTGTTTATCAAATAAGTTAAACTTATTAGTCACCTTTTGCTCTGGAACTGATACTTGTTCAGGTTCAGGTTCAGAATCCCAATCATCATCCTCAATTTTCTTAGCCTCTTCAGTATTTATAACGTTTGAAGGAGTGGCATTTTGAGCTAATGTTGGTTGAGATATTTGAGTTATGGTACTAGCAGAAGGGGCCTTTATAACTTCAGGTTTTGATTCCTCTCTTTCAGCCTCCTCAATCTCCCTTTGCATTTGTAAAATTCTTTCTTGCTTCTGCATTTTCTTCAATCTTAAAGATTCTAATTTTAATCTTAAAGCTTTTTCTTCTTCATCTTCTTCATCTTCATTTTCCTCAACCACGTGTTGCTGTTTTTGTTCTACTTTAACTGGTTCTGAAATATTTTGAACAACAGATGATTCAGAAGAATCAACTGAATCGGATTTAGTTCCTCTGTTTCTTCTTTCTCTTCTTCCTAAACCTAATTTACTTAATTTTTCATTCATTCTCTTTTGTGCTTGCTCTTTTATATAAGCAGTTCTTTCAGCAGCAGTTCTAAATTCTGAAGACTTTGTATCCTCTTTGGCAATACTTTGAGTAGTTGATTCTATTCTATTTGAACCTCTTTCTTGTTGAACAATACTTGGACTTGAAGATCTTGAGGTTAAATTATTGTTAGTTGTAGAATTTTTTAAATTCAAATTCCTTATAAAATCTTTAACTTCAACTTCTAAACCAATACCTAATTCAAACTTCTTAGAATCATTTTCACTTGATAAAGAACCATTTATAACAGAACTTATTGATCCAAAAATATCGTTTATTTCGCTACTAATTGCATTAACATTTTCTTTGTTATGTTTACTTTCTTCTTTTATATTAGAAATAGCCTCCTTTAACTCAGCTTCTTCTTTTTCAAAAGATACAGCAGATGGTAAAGGTTTACCAGTTAATAAAGCCATTCTTTCAGCTAGTGCAGCTTTCTTCTTAGCTTTTCTAATATCTTGTTCAGTGACTTGGTTACCTGGACCAGTACCTATAATAGAAGATGGATGATCTTTCATATACAATTGTGTTTTTGAATTTATAATAGCTTCTTCCACAGTATCAATTCTTAAAAGAACTGATTCAAAATTAGCTTTCAAGGTTTCATAAGTACTTTGTAAATTATTTGTACTAGATTTAGCAGGTTTTGGCAAAGAAAATATAGAACTTTTAATAATTTCAATTTGTTTTAAATTATCTAAATCTTTTAATTGAGATTCTCTAACTCTATCTTCATTTTTAGATATTTCAGCCTCAATTAAAATCTTCTTATCTCTGATTAAACTTTTAAGAGTTTCAATTTCAACTTCATTTTGTTTCTTTTCATTTCTTTGTCTTTCAATTTCAACATCTTCTTCTATTTTACTAGATTTTCTGTTTCTGAATGATGGTAATTCATCATTGTTTTTAAATGTTGATCCAACTTTAGAATTTTGTTCTTTTGTTTCATTAGCATTGCTTAAATCATTAGATTTTAATTGATCTTTCATCATATCAATAATTTGGGTTGATTGTGGTACTAAAGATCTTGGTAATGTTGTAGGTAAAGCATGACCATTTATCTTTCTGTATACTAAATGCATACCAATAGTAAATTCTTGTTTATTCAATTTACCAGTATTATCAACATCAGCTAAATTCCAAATTTGTTCTAAATCATGTCTACTTAAACCAGATTTTCTAAAAATTTCAACACTAGTCTTTGAATCTAAAACACCAGTGTTATTAGTGTCATAAGTTTCAAAAATTTTGTAAAACAATGCTTTTTCTTCAGATGTTACATAATCTTCATTCTCAGCTGTAAATCTTGATGAGAAATTAGTTTGAGAATATAAATCATTATTTCCAAATCCTGTTTTTTGAGCTGTCAATGGCGCTGTGATTTGGAAATTAGATGGTGGTAACACACCTGTTGGTTGTGCCATTAATCCAAATCCTGTTTGATTTGCTCTTAACGCATTAGTATTTGTAGCATTAAAGTTTCCAAATGATGTTTGTGGTGCTTGTGAACCAGTCATTTGTGGTTGCAAATTATTTTGCCATTGATTTTGATTAAATCCAGTTTGTTGTTGGCCAAAAGAAATTGGTGGTATTAATCCAGTATTTTGCTGAGTTAATGGCATACTTTGTGGTTCACCAAAACTAATATTTGGCATTAAACCAGTTGGTTGTGGTTGTAAATTCATTCCACTTGTTAAATTATCAAATGGTGTAAAATTAGTTGATTGTTGAGAAGTTTGATTGCTTAAAATTTCTTCTTGTTCTCCAACTTGAAAGTTTATAGTATCAACAAACTTAATTACTTCTTCTCTAATCTTCTTTTCTAAAGCAAATGGTAAAGGTTCACCTTGTAAAACAGAATTAATTAAATACATTGCTAAAACAAATTCTGGGAACATTAATTCTCCTGCTCTTAAAGTGTCAGCTAAATTCCATATTTGTGCCAATTGTTTTGGCGGTAATCCTGATCTAATTAAAATCTCTCTACAACTACTTCCTGATATAGTATTTGAACCTGCAGGTACTTTGGATCTAAATAATTTTTCAAATTTCTTTTGATCTTCAGCTGTTACAAATGATAATCTTAAATTTGGTATTATTAAGTTGCTATTGTAATTTGAATTTTGAGCCACAGAATTGACATAACCTGTTGCGGTTGGTTTCAAGTAATTAGTTTGAGATTGTCCTTGTTGGTTGTAAAATCCTGTTTGTTGTGGTAATAATGGTTGTTGTTGGTTTCCAAATGATGTTTGTGGAATGTTGGTATTTTCAGAATTTTGATTAAAACTTTGTTGAAATGTTCCAAAGCTGGTTGAAGGTGGTTGTCCAAATCCTGTTACTTGTTGTTGTAATGGTTGGCCAAATCCTGTGCCTTGTTGTTGTAATGGTTGGCCAAAGCCTGTTCCTTGTTGTTGTAATGGTTGGCCAAATCCTGTTCCTTGTTGTTGTAATGGTTGGCCAAATCCTGTTCCTTGTTGTTGTAATGGTTGTCCAAATCCTGTTCCTTGTTGTTGCTGTTGTCCAAAATTATTCATAGATTGAAAATTACTTTCATTATTGGAAACAAAATCACCAAACTCGGTTGTTGAAGAAGGTCTTAATGACTGTTGTTGATTAGGTTGTTGACCATAGCCCCCTACTGGTTGTTGATTACCAGTGTAATATGGCTGTTGTTGGTTAATATTATTATTTTGGTACGGGTTGTACATAATAATAATATTGACTTGTTGGTTATTATTTTAAAAATTCTTTTTTTTTTTTTGAATAATATTAATGTCTCTAAAAATAAATTTACAACCTTAATAAAAATTGTTTAAACAATCTCAAATGAAAAAAATATATTATACACTTATTAAATCTTTTTTTTTTTTTTTAATCCATTCCCCCTCTACATTAAATATTGGTTTATCACGTGTTAGTAAAAATTGTGGTATATTTAAACATATGTTTGTATGATTTAAACCCGAGTATGCATATAATAAATATATTAGAATGTATATATTTTTGTTTTTGTAACTATAAGTTGCTAATTAAACACACTTTAAATATATAAATATAAAGAAATGCAACAAAAAAAAAAAATTAAAAATAACTTTCAAAAAACCAACATAAATAATAATAAATATTAACAAACAATGAGTCAAGAAAAATTCCAATTTTTAGTTATAGGATCTACAGGTCTTTGTGGTGGATCTTTTTTAAAGCACATAAACAACAACATTACATCTTCATTAAAGGGATCTATCTCCAGCACTATCATTAGAAAACCATACACTGAAGCTTATTTACAAAATTATGGTTTAGGAGATGGATCTAATGTTATATCCAGTGTTGAATCTGACAGCACCAAATGGGCTAGCGAAACATTACCAAGTTTAACAAAAAAGGATGGCTCTTATAACAAAATATACTTTACAGGTTTAGGAACAACAAGTGCAGATGCAGGTGGTGTAGAAAAGCAAAGAAAGATAGATTTGGATTTGAATGTTGAATTAGCTAAAGCAGCTAAAGAAAATGGGTACGATACTTGTGTATTAGTTTCAGCTATGGGAGCTGATCCAAATTCATGGTTCCCTTACTTAAAGTTAAAGGGAGAAATTGAAGAAAAGTTCAAAGAATTAAAATTCAACAACTTAATTATTCTAAGACCAAGTGCTTTATTGGGAGACAGATTAGGAAAGCATAAAGGATTTGGAAACTCATTTGGTACCGTTATAGGTAATTTAATTTACGGAACACCATTTAGTAGATTTTTAGGTAATCCAGTTCATGGAGATGAAGTTGGTAAGGCAGGTGTTTCTTTAGCTTTAAAATATGCTAAAGAGGATTGTACTGATAAGGTTAGAGTATATTCCTCAAAAGAAATTATTGAAGTTGCATCAAATTAAATTAAATTAAAATGATGATGATATTATTTTAATTTTATGATTTTTATTTCAAGTAATTTTAAATTTTTGTGACCTATATTTAGAAATGTATATAATCTAATTAAAATGTATCTATTGTTTAATAATTATCTTGTTGTTATTAAATTTAATCCCATTTTTTCGCAACTCCATTTTTTTGCAGCTCCATATCTCTTAAGACCATTTTTTTTAAAATCCGTTTGTTGCGGTTAAAAAAAAAGTATAAAAGGCTTGTATTCAAAACATAACTTTAGAATTATATAAACTTCATTTCTTTTAAAAAATTGATTTGTATAAAGAAAAAATATAAATAAAAATTAAAAACCAATATAAATAATAACAATAAATATTAATATTAATAAATATTAACAAACAATGAGTCAAGAAAAATTCCAATTTTTAGTTATAGGATCTACAGGTCTTTGTGGTGGATCTTTTTTAAAGCACATAAATAACAATATGTCTTCATTAAAAGGATCTATCTCCAGCACTATCATTAGAAAACCATACACTGAAGCTTATTTACAAAATTATGGTTTAGGAGATGGATCTAATGTTATATCCAGTGTTGAATCTGACAGCACCAAATGGGCTAGCGAAACATTACCAAGTTTAACAAAAAAGGATGGCTCTTATAACAAAATATACTTTACAGGTTTAGGAACAACAATTTCAGATGCAGGTGGTTTGAAAAATCAAAAAAAAATAGATTTGGATTTGAATGTTGAATTAGCTAAAGCAGCTAAAGAAAATGGGTACGATACTTGTGTATTAGTTTCAGCTATGGGAGCTGATCCAAATTCATGGTTCCCTTACTTAAAGTTAAAGGGAGAAATTGAAGAAAAGTTCAAAGAATTAAAATTCAACAACTTAATTATTCTAAGACCAAGTTATTTAATAGGAGACAGATTAGGAAAGCATAAAGGGTATGGAAATTCATTTGGTGCAAATGTAGGTAAGTTGATTTACGGAACACCATTTAGTAAGTTATTAGGACATCCAGTTTACGGGGATGAAGTTGGTAAGGCAGGTGTTTCTTTAGCTTTAAAATATGCTAAGGAAGATTGCACAGAAAAAGTTAGAATATATACTTCAAAAGAAATTATCAAAGTCGCAAAGAATTAAATGAACCTATGATTATATAATATTCTGTTTGTAATTTAAAATTTTATGCACCTATTTTTGATTTTTTTATTAAAGTAATAGATTTTTAGGGTTTATTTAATTATATTGTAATTATAGTACATCTGTTTTCCGATACTTTTTTTTCTTTATCTCCATTTAGAGATAATCATCTAGGATATACGTAAAGTTCAGGAAAAAAAGTTATAATAACATGAAACGTGTTTCCTATAATAAATAAATATATTCCTCTAAAAAAATTTTCATATACTTAAAAA
>JAJMDG010000132.1:76531-95701 GCA_030565715.1 Hanseniaspora singularis (nom. inval.) | reverse complement strand
TTTTTTTTTTTTTTTTTTTTTTTTTTTTTTTTTTTAATGTTATATTGTTTATTCAGAATATTAAATTATGGAAATGAACATAAAAATTTTTAATTTGTCACGTGATTGTATAAACACTAGATATTATAGATATTACATTAAAAACTGCTTCTTAAGCAAAATATATAACTATGGCTTATTGAAATAAAAGCATATTAATATCCTCTTCTGAGTTTTCCCCATTATCCATTGAATCTTTAGTTTTAAACATTCCAATATCATTATTGGAATTATCGCTATTCTCATCATCTTCATCAACACCACCAAATAATTCCATCATCTCTGCTTCACTCTCCACCTCTTGATTTCCATCATCTGGTTTATTATTTTCTTGCTCATCTTCGCCATCTTCACCATTTTCTTCTTCATCATCATCTTCTTCCTCATCTTCATCACTAAACAATGCATCAACATCTTCTTCATCATCGTCTTCCTCTTCGTCTTCATTACTCTTTGTTTTAGACTTATCATCTTTAGTTTCTTCTTCATCCTCGTCATCACTACCTTCACCAACATCTTCATTACCTTCATCATCAACACCACCACCTCTCACAAATCTCACTTTAGTTTCCAATACAGATATTTCCTTATCAATTTTTTTAATTCTATCCATTATACGTTCTTTCATGAATTGATTTTTACAACTCTCAAATGACTTGATATTTTTTTGTTTAACAGCCTGTAAAGAATTTAATTCTTCTAATAAAATTGCTAATTCATCATCTTCTTCCTCTTCATCATCCTCATCCTCATCTTCATCTCTATTATATATTTTTTTATCTTTAGCAAGCTCATCATCTTCAACTTCAGAAAACAAGCCATCCATATCATCATCATCAGTTCCATCATCCTTACTGTTTTTAGAATCATGTGTATTACTAATAGAATTATTAGATTTAATCTTATGGTCATTATGAGGATCATTTTCTAAAGAAGGAGATTCAAGTAACGCTTTCTCTAATTCCATTTCCAAATCACTCTCTTCTTCTTCTTCCTCATCTTCTTCCTCGTCTTCCTCGTCATCATCTTCTTCGGAGTCAGGCTTCTGTTGTTTCATCACATTCTTTAATTGATTCTTTAATTCATCTCTATTATCTGAAACAGACATTGGTGTTAAAACATTTTCACTTCTATCAACACTAGAAGAATATCCATGCAACACCTCATCCTCAGAAACAAAATCAAACTCTACACTTTCTGCTGACATATCTTTAGAAACCAACTTTTGTAAAGTATAATCTAGTTTGTCAATTTCTTGCAAAGATAATTGTTTTCTTTGTCTTCTATAAAAAACATTATGCAATGGTGGAGTTAACCCATTTTTAGAAATTATAAAAGTGCTATTTGTTACAAGAGAAGGTTTTTTTATAAGTTTGGATTTGTTTTCTATAAGTTTTGGTATCAACCTTTCATATTTCTTTTTATTTTTAAAGTCTAATCTTTTCAATGATTCATATGTCTGAAGAAGATCATTAAAATCTTTTTCATAATAATCTTTATATACAGGATCCGAAACACCTATGTCACGATTTAAAACAATTTCATCATTACAGATTTTATCAAACTGCAATTGCAAAACCTCTTCAACAGCATTTATCTTTTTATAAATATATATTACCTGTGTAATATCGCTGTTTTTGATCATATTTTTTCCTAAATCTGTGGTTTTATAAACTTCTGTAACTGTTGGTAGATCTAAAAGCTCACATGCATATATCTCGCTCCCTTCTAACCCTAATTTATTAAGATCTATAATTAAAACTAACTTATTCATCCCTAAATATTGAATATTCAAAGCTCCATCATAATTTAATAACTCTATAAGATTTGTATCTTTACTTTGGGATAGTAATCCTTGTTGTAAATTATTAGAAACTCTTAATATAATACTGTTTTCTATAAGCGGTTCTCTTTCTTCTATAAGATTTTCATTATTGTTGTCATTTGAAGGTATGGTTAGTTTAATTCTTGGTAAAGACATTCTATTATTTTTTATGTTATTTCACAGGTTGATCTTAATGATCTCTTTATTCTTTGTATAAGCTAATAACAATTTATCTCATTATATTTCTGTTTATATATATTTAAACTTTCTTTAATCAGTAAAAAAAAATTTTTAGTTTTCTTTTAAAATTATATTTAAGTTTATCACGTGAGTGGTTAATACACATTCATAAAAAATAATCACACACTTAGCATATGATACGTGTTTTATTTTTGAACATTATTACATGAAAATTCCTTTAAACATAGTTAATTGAATAAATAGATTATTTATGTATGTTTTTAAAAAAAAAAAGATATATTAATGTCTAAAAATAACCTTATTATTTTCATAATTGAAATATTTACTAATATATAAAATGTATTTGTTAGTAAATATTTTAAATGAAATTCTTTTTTTAAAAAATTTAAAACAGTGCATATTATTGATTAGGTAGATAATTAAATATTTATAAGAAACCCCAAAGTAAATATTGAATCATTTAATATCGATAACATTTTTTTACTTTAAACTATTATTATTTTAAAATTAATAATAATAAATGGTGGGTTTAAGATTATACAAAAGAACTTGGAAATTTATATTCTTGAGTTTTTTAATTTCTTTCACAACTATATTCTCTATTCTTCTGATATCTACTAGTGAAAATACATTATATAGTAAAGATCAAATTCAAGAATTGTTTGATAATATCAAGAATAAAATTTCTGAATCATCTTTAAGTACAAACGTGATATCTATTCAAAGCAGTTTAGTAAAATGGGGAACTGATAATCTCTATTTCGATGACGATGTTGAAGATGAATTAGAAGAACCAGTATACCAAACACCTGGGTATAGCAAATATAAATTTAAAAAAAATGTTAAAACAATTTGGAAAGGTTTGTTTACACCTATCTCATACATCTATTCATTAGATAAAGATAATAACAGAGTTGAAAAATTACTTTACCCAACAAAATTTGATGGTAAAATTGAATCTTATTTTTCTGAAGAAGAAATGAAAAAATTTGATGGACTTTTAGATTTATCAAAAGATTATAATAAAATGTTTAAATCTAATGATGAAATTAAGAAACAAGGTGGTATGAAAGCGTGTTTTATGGCATTGGTAAGAAATGAGGAACTAAAATCATTAATACCGACTATAGAAAAAATTGAAAACAGATTTAATAAAAACCACAATTATACATATATCTTTTTCAATAATGAACCATTTTATGGAAGATTTCAAAGAAAAATTCGAAAGGTAATTAATCCTAATAGTGCTGTGAAATTTATTCAATTGCCAGAAGAAATGTGGTCATATCCTGACTTTATAAACCAAACTGAGGCAAGTATAACACGTGACAAGATGAAAGATATAATCTATGGAAGCTCTGAATCTTATAGACACATGTGTAGATTTAACTCTAAATGGTTTTATCAGCACCCTGCAATGGCAGAGTTTGATTATTACTGGAGAATTGAACCAGAAACTGGGATATTCTGTGATTTAGATTATGATATATTTGAATATATGAACACTAATAAATTAGTATATGGATTTACTATATCATTATTAGAATTTGAGCAAACAATTCCGAATTTATGGTCAGGTACGAAAAATTTTATTCAGCAAAAACCACATTTTTTGAATAATGATAATTTAATTGAATTCATTAGTGATAATAAAGGTGAAACTTATAACCTTTGTCACTTTTGGTCAAACTTTGAAATCGTTAATCTAAACTTTTATAGAAGTTTGCAATATCAACTTTATGTTGAGTATTTAGATAAGACTGGTATTTTTTTCTACGAAAGAGCAGGTGACGCACCTGTTCACTCTATAGCAGCATCGTTATTCTTGCCAAAAGATAGTGTAAGATATTTTGATTCTATTTCCTATACCCACCCACCATTTACGCACTGTCCAATTGATAATCAAGTTTACTCAGAAAATAAATGTGATTGTAATCAAGATATGGACTTTACATTCCAAGGCTATAGCTGTGGCAACAAATATTATGATGTAATGAATTTAAAAAAACCGGAAGGTTATAAAAGATTTAGTAAAAATTAATAAACAAAAGTGAATCTTAAAATAGGGGGAGCTTATAAAATGTAAAAAAAAATTCTATATTTTTAATATATATTAATCATGTGTAAAATAGTTTGTAAAATAGTATGTTAAAATTAATAAAATTATAGTATACTCGTATTTATTAGCTACAGGGGTTTAAAAGCACTTTTCAAATTAAAAATTTATCGTATTTTTTTTTTTTTAATTTAAATTGAGCAATTTAATTTGTTTCATGTTTTACTTGAAAACAAAAAAAAAAATCGATTGATTTTTTTTTATTTTTCATACATAAACACTGATTTCATAATTTTTATACAAAGAATGTTATAGATTTAATTTTTTTTATGAGGTGTTCAAGTTTCTGAGTTTATTGAAAAAAATATGTTTACGTTTTTCTCATAAGTTTTAAAACATTCTCGCCTATAAAAATACGTGTATTTTTCTCAAGGATTTATGCTAGGCTAACATTGTTTAATTTTTTTTAGAACTGCATATTGATAATAATAAGGGATCTTTTAGAAGTGTTATTTATGGATAATTAGTCCCTGTAATTAAATCTATAAGCTCTAACTCAAGAAAACATGTGCTAATTTTTATTTGATATATTAGCTAATTGCTGTTGTCAAATGAAAAGCATATGAAAGATTTCTAAAAAAAAGAAAAAAATAATATTGCATTAATCGATTAAGATATCATTTTTTTTTTTTTAAATTTTTTTTTTTTTGTTTAATTTGGAGCTTTTTGTTTGAAATTAATTTTTTTTTTTTTTTAGTCAGGGTCCAAAAGTCTTCAAATTTGAAAAAGTAAAAATTACATATATCCCTGGATTTTAAAGATTTTTTTTTAATGTTTTTTGTCAAAGACATTGTTAGACTTTATTTAAAAATTCTAGAATAATTTTGCTTTTATATATAACCCAAGGCTATTTTCTCTTTTAATTTTTTAAATATGTTTTGAGTTTTTCCTAGCGTTTTTTTTTTTTTAAAAAAAAATATTAGAATAAAAATTTAATAAGAATAAGATTTTAGTAAGCAGACCAAATTAAATATTATCTATATTATTATGAAGAAGGGTAAAAGTGAAAATTTCAAACTACCTTCTTTAAAAGAAATGCTAGAGACAAAACCCATTTCTTTACAAAATGAACTAAATATAAAAACTGACTATAAGCCACCAGAAAATACTATCCAAAAAAATGAATCAATTACTAGACTTGATCATTTAGAAAACAATATACCACAGCCTTTAGCACGTCAAACAACACCTATAAATAAAACTGGTTTCAATTATGATTTACAAAAGCATCACACCAGCCCACATAACCAAGATACTGCAGTAACAACATACTCACCTGGTCAAACTATTTCATATGCTAACAAAAGCTCAGTTACTAATATAAATACTAGGCCGATAAGTCCAACAGTATATAATAATAATAAACAAGCTTATAATACTTATAGTACAATGCCAATGCAGTCTTTTGTTCCTATGAATTATAAACATGAAGAAAAATTGCCTAATAGAAATAACTCATCAGTACCTTTAAAAATGACCAATAACACTCAGAACAACAGAGTATATAGAAATAATTCGAATCCTTTATATTATAATCAACCTAATGTTCAAAGACCTCCATATATACCATCTAATTTAATGACAGCACCAATAAACGGTAATCAAGCGCACATGGAAGCAGTTAGACCTGAATTGATTAACACAGAATATAATAATATGATAGAATATGCAAATAACCATGGACAGTATATTATTAAGAACCATGAACCTAATGTCATTAATTTACAAAATTCAGTATACCTTCAGAATTCCACATATCCTAGTCATATACAACAACCTCACCAAATACGTTACCAAAATATAAACCAACAAGAAAATATAAATGTACCTCAATTTAGACAACCAGTGTATAATCAAGAGTATCAAGTCATTCCAAAATATTTAGAGCCAGCTTATACACCAAGAATTGAAACCTTTATACCTCAAGAGCAAATAGCCATACTACCAGTAAAAAGACAAGGTTCAGCAAATGTAAACTATAATATGTCAAATTATGCTATTGTAAACAATAATCACCAGGATCCCCATAACAAAAGCTTTAGTTTAGCTCAAAATATTTATATGAAAGAACAAGAACAGACACCAATGGAATCTTTACGGAAAAAAAGCTCTATGGATGCATATAAATATACTAAAGTAAAATCTCGTGAAGAAGGAAAAAGGATAAGTAAAAATAAAGAATTTCCATGTACTATTTGTAATAAAATTTTTATAAGATTTGATGCTTTAAAAACGCATATGAATATGCACTTAGGATTAAAACCATTTAAATGCGAATTCTGTGGTAGATCTTTTAATGTTAGGCAAAATATGTTAAGACATGAACGTAATCATATCAAGGAAGGTTTTCAAAAAAAATGATATTGCAAACAATAAAAAATAAAAAAGTTAACTTAAGAGATTCAAGCTTATTGTTGTAAAAATAAGACAGGGATTAAAAAGATGACTTGGAGAAATATATGTATGTAACATAATATTTAGTACTTTTTTTTATTTATAAAAAAAAAGTCTTGTAATTTATTAATCTTATTAAAAACAAAACAAAATGGAATTAACAACTTTTTTTTTTAATTTCTCACAGCTGGTATTTATCAGCTCTTTTATTTCTTTTTTTCTTAATAAAATATGATTTTTATTTTTAAATTATGATATTTGATGTAAGTGATTTTGTTGAAATATTTGTATTTTACAATAGCTTATAATTGTTTACTTCAGAGCCAAGACTATTTTTTAATCTTGTATTTAGTTTTAAAAATAAAATTCTATTAACGTCCAATCATGTTAATAAATTGTTTAAACTTAAAATATATTTAAAAAAAAAAAAGTTTTTATCCCCAGTTGTGAAATAGGTGTTCTCCTATTTATCTGCATGCATATAATATATTTTTAAAAAATATTATTAGAGCTATTTAACTTCGTAATTTTAAATGTCAAGGTTTTAAAAATAAACAAAATCATGATGAAACATTTCACAAATACAAATAAACTTTTGGAAAAAAAGTTTTTTTTTTCTTTTAAAACCCTCCTAATTTTCAATTTTTGCATAAAATGTAAATATGAAACTTTCTAAGATTTACAAATGCATGATTTTTTTAAGAAAAAAAATATGCATAACTTTTCTTTTTTAGCACAAAATATACTGAAAGTGCCAGAACTTTTTTTATTCTTGGTTATTTAAATTCATAAAAATACCGAGTTTTAAAAAAAATGATTCGTCTTGTTTCTCAAAAACGCAGCTATGCGCATTTAACAACTATTATCTCTTCTTTTTTTTTTTTTTTTTGTTATAAAGGTGATGCGGTGTCCTTTTACTTTTAAACATAAACATTCTATTATTTTTTAGCTTATTAGTAATAAAACTCGAATTTGAACCCTTAAATCGTCTGGACTTAGTAAGATTTTATAAAAAGTATGATACTGAGTTTTTTTTTTTTTTTAAAAAACTTAGATCTTTTGTTTTTCTTTTTAATAGTGTGTTATTTAAAAAATGCTATTTTTAATTTAAATACTGTGGGTAAAGATAGTTTTGAATATAGTAAAACATTATAAAAACAAGTATAAATGCTTTAGTCCAAGTTGTTATTGAATTAAATGCATAAGAAGATAGGAATGTACTTTGTATACTACTAATAGAAAAAATTTACAAACATCACATGATATATAATAAAAAAATAACTGCTGGAGACCTGTAAGGCATCAATATCAGTTTAAAGCTACAAATGATTTTGAATTTATTTTTTTATTTTCATACTGCAATAAGCATATAACAAAATTGTGCACTATCTTAAAAAAACCACAAGTTGCATCATTTCTTGATATCTAAAGCTATTAATTTATCACTTTTAAATGATGTATTAAAATGTTTTTATTAAGAAATGGGTATCCACTTGAAATTTCCTCATTACTATGAGGAAAAGAAGCATGCGATAATAAACGTAATAATTCTTTGATCGAAGCCTAATCACAAGTATATGATATGAGTAATGGAACTATAAATAACTAACAAAGTTTATCCGCATATTGTTCTAATAAACTCCTATCTCTTGATTAAAATCAGTAAAAGATAAAAATTAAAATAGTAATTCACAATAATAACAAAACTTATGATTCTTGTCGCGTAATTCAAAGCAGACTTCCAAAAAAAATTTCTTTCTTTTTTTTTATAAAATGAATATCATTTACCTGTAATATCTACTCTGTTACTAGAAATAGGAATAATACGCGACAGCGTGGTCTTTAAAAATAAGCACATGAGATAAAATCAATCTATTTTTTTGTCTTGATATTAAAGCATTTAATGCGGCTAAATACTACAAAGGAAGAAAAAGTCCAAATTAATGTATATATAGTATCTATAAACAACGGTACAAAGGTAGAGTATGATTTTTCAAACTTAAAACTATTAATATATTTTTATATTCTCCAGTATTTCTGTTTTTATGTTTTTAAAAGAAATATTTTCTGAAAGTACCATATTAACTATGACTAAGACATTAGAAAAAAAGTTTTATGATCTTTCTGATGTAGAAAGATTTTATGATTATAAAGAACAGCATAAAAAATGTAGTGGAAAGGTTTATGTAGGATGTGAACTAATTGATGATTTCAAAATTGATATCAATATATTGCAAAGTAAAGTTTTGGAATTAATGACAGAAAATAAGCAGTTGTATGTACAAGTAAATAATAAGCATCAAGTTTATCAATTGCCATTAGAAGAACTTAACATTTCTGATTTTGTGTACGTACATGATGATAGTGCATATGAATCCATCACAGATATTAATCTTATCCATTACTTATTAAAAGATAGTCCATTAAATGGAAGCGATAAGCTTCTTCCACTTTGGAGAATAATATATTTACCAAACTTAAACTACCTTATATTTAACTTCGGTCATACTTTTTATGATGGGATGTCTGGTGTAATCTTATTAAGAAAATTATTAGATAAACTTTTGAAATCTAAAGAATCTAATCATACACTCTCCACAGAAGACATTATTATTGATTACAAAACACATTTTAAAGGAAAGGTTACTGATGAAAGTTTATTGGATTTGAATATTATTGATTTATATCCTAAGCCGATTTTAGATCTTAAAAAAAGTAAAGAATTGATGATTACTTCACTTAGTCAAAAATTAGAATCATTAATTATTAAACTAGTAGCTGTATGGCCAAAGTTGTTAATCTACGATATTTTTAAAAAATTTAACAGATTTCATTGCAAGGAAATCTCAGAAAAAGGTTCTACATTTGTTGAAAGGAGTAAATGTGTAAAAATCAATAATGAAGATACTTCAAAATTAATTAATTACTGTAAGACACAAAATGTTACATTAAATACTTTGTTTTTAGCTTTGATAGCTATTACATCACCTTTATCAAAAAATGAACATGGATTTATTAATAAACTAAATATTCCAATAAACGTAAGACCACATTTGCTTGACAAGCACCAACAAGATGTAATTGCGCTTGCTATATCAGGCACTGAAATCACCACCCCTATCATCAATTCAGAAATTATAAACGATAAAGGTTCCTTTGGTAAGTTCTTGGTCGAATTGGATTTAATAGTAAAGCAATCCATTCAAGAATCTTTAGATATGTCTTCATATTCAATAGCTTCTCTTTATAAAAAAGATTTAGATAAGTTATTAACTGATAAACCTGTAAGAGATGGTGAATTAAGTAACTTGGGGCTATTTAAACATCCATTAATAAAAGATGTTATTTTTAACCAATGTCTAGAGCCTGTTAATTACATGAACGTATCAGCTATTGGTGGTTTAAATGGGACCAGAATATCTTTCATGTGGTATGCAGGAACCAATGGCCAAATGGAAAAGAGGGTTGATGACTTTGAAGATAAAATTCATTGGTTACTTGAATAGATTTCTTTTCTTTTTTTTTTAAAATAAACTATAATAGAAATATATATAATAAGAAGTTCATTATTAACAGTTAATATTTTAAATAACAATCTTTTAGTTTTTATATATAATAAGGAAAATAAGTGAAAGAAGAACAAATCAAAAAAAAAAAAAAAAAATCAAAAGTCAAAAAAGTCAAAAAATCAAAAAAATATCTAAATCACTTTATGCTTTATTTTTTATTTTTATTTTTTACTTAACAATATATCCCAAACACCATTTCTACCACCATTTATTTTCTCCCATCTACCTTCTTTTTCTTCTTTACTAGTACCAACTATAACTCTATAAATATCTTCATCATCATTTACTAAAATTTTTATTCCAATAACAACACCTTTAATTCCGTCTATGGTTCTAATCTTAATCAATTTATTACTGTCCATATCGATTTTCCAGAAAATAACTTCTCCATTAGTACTACCACTAATCATTAAGTTAGAATATGGAACCACATGAATAGCAGTGATTCTATTTCCTTGGTCTCTTTGAGTCTTATTTTGTAATATCTTATCTTGAACATCAAATTCTGCAGAGGTCTTATCGATTCCAAGTCTTGGTTTAAATCCATGTGCTTGAGGAATAGTAAATAATGGTCTTTTCTTTTGAGTAGACCATAATTGTAAAGAACCATCATCAGAACCTGTTACATAATGACTGTCATCAATCATTCTACAAAAATTCAATGTAGTTGGTTGAGGATAAAAGTTTGGATTCTTTTGTTTAATTTTTTTACAGCCATTATTTAATTCCAAAGATCCGGAATGTTTTTGAATGTAATCCTTCTTTAAATCATTTTGAGATTTTGATTGTTGAGGTAATTTAAATACAAGTCTAGATTCATCTTGCAACTTCCATAACATTAATGATTTATCAAATGAACCAACAGATACACATCTTTCCATATTTAAAACAGAAATATCGGTAACAGGTCCTTGGTGACCATATAAAGTTTCCATTTGTTGAAATTGGCCTGTGTTGTATACTCTAATTTTATAATCCTTGCAAGCTACAAATAATTGGTCAGAGTTGTTTCTAAAACACATAGCATTGATTTCACCTCTTTTATCTTTTGTTGGAATGGCTTTCAATGGTTGTAAAGATTCACTAGACCATATAATCAGCTTTCTATCTCTACCACCAGTTACAATAGTTTTACCATCTGGAGATACAGAAACAGCATAAAGGGTATTATAATGTTTTAAAGAGTTATTGTCATATTCAGTTTTCAAAACAACTTTTTCTTTTCTATCACCAATTTTAATTTCCTTAGATTTACGAATTCTAGTGTTAAAGTTAGAAAGATCATATTTTGTTAAAATGAAATCCTTAGAAACCGTCACTAAGAATGGTTTTCTATTTCTACCATTAATATTTTGTGTTTGTAAATCCAATAAGGTTGTCATTTGATTTTCTTGAAACAAATCCATAGATGTTAAATAATCACTGGTTCTGTTAAATTGTTTTTTAGTCACCATCATTAAACCATCACCTTGACTTTTCTTTTTTGTTTTTTTATTTTCTAAAAGTTCAAAATTAATGAAATCATCTGCAATAAACTTGTAAACTTTACCTTCTTGTGATAAGTTATCTTTATGCAATCTTTTTTCTAAAATGTCTCTTTCCAAATCAGCAGCATCAAAATTATTATAGTCATCTAATTTAATGTTTGATTCATTTTTATCATTGCTTACATTTCCTAAATCTTTGTCCATTTTTTGTCTTTTTAAGTTCAATTGCTCAGTAACAATTTCATTAGTTTCAGATCTTATATTATCTAAATATTGATGTGCTAATCTTCTTCTTTTGTCAGTTTCATTCTCATTTACAAATTCTTCATCTGATGATAATTCTTCTGGTGTTTCATAACCTGTATCTGATAAATCAGATCCAGAAGATGAAGAAGCTATTTCTTCCTCGCCACCTGAATTTGAAACCTCAGAGTCTTCTCTATTACGTTTATTTCCAACCATCGTATATTAATGTTCTATAGTCTATCTACTTGTTTAAATATACATAAACCTTAGGTTATCTCTTTTATATCTTAATTTATGTTTTTATTTTTATTCAAAAAAAGGAAAAAATATTTATACATATCTGAACAAAAAAAAATAAATAAAATAAATTTAAAAAAAAAATTTTAATTTAAAAGAAGAAAAAAAAATACTCGAAAAATATATAATTAAAGAATTTGAAAATAAGAAATTTAAAAAAAGAAACTTTTCATGATATCACGTGAGATGCACAACTTAAAACATCTAAATGCAATATATAACAAAATTTAATGATCAAGTCTTGAATCAATTAATTCATTAATTTTATCAGATAATTCCACAAGACCATACATAGTAGCAATTTCACTAGCTTTTGAGAGACATCTATCTTGTTTCAAGCTTAAAACCAAACTATATGATGCGTCAAAATCTCTCAATTGACATTTTATATCAAATAATCGTAATATAGAAACATCCCAAACATTCTTCATTTTTTCTAAAAGCTCCTTTTCATCAGTATCAGCGTCGGAAAAGAAATAAGACTCCAGTCCTGCTGCAGAAATGATATCATTATTTATATCACTTTGAAGCATATTATCAATATTACTATAATACTTTGGTAATTTCAATGTTTTATTGTCCAATGGGTCCAGATCACATTTAATAAAGTTTTTCATATTAATATCACCACTATGGCTTTCGCCTTTCATAATTCTTTCTTCTTCCTTCACATGCATTATGCTTAATTCAGAAACAGTTACATTTGAAGATGTTGGCTTGAATGTTTGTGTTAGTTGTAATGGATATGTTAATTGACAAGCTTCATCAGTAATTATTCCAACAATCATATCATCACCATTGTTGAACTTTAAATCAATAGGCCATATCTTTTTGTTGCTATACTTAGTTACACTATATTCTGCAGATAAATGACCCCCAGATAATCTGTGTAACTCATTTGTGTAATTTAAAGAATTTACCCAATAAGATCTATTAGAATTAAATGAATTTATTAATTTATAGAAATTTTCAAAAGTTGCAATCCAAGGTGTTCCTAATTCAGATATCCCAATGTTTAAAACATCACTCATAATAATTTCATTAGGTAACAGTAACTCCCTTTCCAAATATCTTATATAGGTATTTGTTTCATTAGATTTTTTAAATGAATGCAGTAATACAGAGTAATGTGTGTTATTATGTATTAAAAACAATTTATCCCCAGTTAAACACATTTGAGATACTGAAGGTACTAATATTTTCTTAAACAAGTCACCAAATTTATTGAAAATAAGTAAATGACCAAAACTTGTTGCAACATATATCTTATGGGAAGAATTATTACTGTTGGCTTCATCATTTGTTGTTAAACAAGTTATAAAATCATCTTTAAATAATGAAAGTTTAAACTTAACTACTTTATCTTCAGCTACACCATGGTCTCTTATTAAAACCTTTCCATTTAGAGAGTTAGCAAGTATAAGTTTAAAGTTCGACAAATAACAAATATCATAACCTATATCGTTCTCATCTAATGATTCTGAATATTCAAATTCATAGTTTGAGTTGTTTAAATTATTAAAAAAGTTAACTTTCAGCATTGTTATAGTGACTGAACCTTTGCCATTGTCCATTGTATGTTTGTAATAATAAATAGAACCTATCGAGTTTATTGTTAAGTACCCACATTCATCATTAATTATAAATTTTCCTTGTGAAAATGGTTTTAAGATATTCTTATGTTCTTTGAATTCATTTTTTTTTGTAAAAATAGATCTTGAAGAAATATCAATGTTACTATTATTCAGTTTTCTTTTTTTATTGGTTAAATTAGCATCACCTTCATCGTTCTCAATAAAATCATCAAGATTATCTTCTTGTTGTCCTTCTTCTATATCAGAAATAAATAAGGAATCTTCAACATCAACTGCACTTGTTTTATTATTAAACAGTTCTGTTGTAGAGTCTCTATTTAAAGTATTGACATTATTGTTGTCTTCATTTAAAAATGAGTCACTCATTGCAAAATTATATGTATTCTTGGTTTTTTTTTTTTTTTTTATTGAAAAGGAATAATTTTTTTTTTTTAATTTGTTCGTGTTATAAATTACTTTTATTTGTAAGATTATATAACGCGTCTTTTCTTTTCTATAAATTTTGTTTGTCACGTGTTTCATTTTTTTTTTTTAATTATTATTTTTTTTTTCCTTGTTATAAAAAATATCATTTTAACCCATACTAAATATTTTCTTTACTTTTAAAAATAATAATAATAATATATCTAAGTTTTCAAAAGAACAAATTAGTACAAAATAGGTCTACTTATCCACAAATAAAACTACATTATATATACTAATTTAAAATATTGGAATGGATTTTAAAGATTTAAATTTTATTAAACAGCAGATCGTTTTGCAAGATAAAGATGAACATATAATAAATGATATCAATGATGTGTCTAACATCCTTATAGAAAATGACTTTCATTACAACTATAATATTGATTACCTTTATAATGAAATGGTATCCTTGAATAATGACAGCATATTAGATTATGAAAGTATAATGAATGATTATGTACATTATATTACACAAAATGTTCAAAAGAATGCAGACAACATAGATCTTAACATATTAATTATTAGTATTTTAGACCATATAAAATACATTAAAGAAAATATTAACACCAACAAAAAACTTATAAAGACTACAATAATAAATAACTTACTAATAAGTATATTAAAAAGAATTGATATTATATTGAATGAATTATTGATTAATTCAATCTCAATGATAAATTTAGTTGATTATAAAAATAACAATATTAGTGATGATATCGAGTTAGAAAGTATAAATGAAGACATTAAAAAATTAAAATTAAGTTTAATGTCTAATGAATCTAATAATACAGATATAGATGTCAAAAGTTATCCATTTATATATAAATATTTAGAATAATGTGTCTTTTTTTGCTTTATAATAAAATATAATTGTATTTAATTTTCAGCCTTGTATCATTTATGATTTTTTTTTTTTAAATTGTTTACATATATTATTTATAAATAATATTATTTTACAAAGTTTTATTAAATAAAGAAACAGAAATATTAAAAAAAAAAAATACATAAAAAACTATGTAAACAATAGAAATATAAATATAAAACTAAAATTTATAAAACGTTTATTATATACATCATCTCTTATTACGTCTAGAATTCACAGCAGCATTCAACATATTAATAGCATTTAATTTTCTTTCCTTTTCTTTTTTTTCATTATTTCCACTAACTAAGACTAATCTATCATTAATACTTTTTTTTTTATTAATTTTATTATCTTGGTTTTGTAGTTTTTGCAGTAATAATAAATTATCTCTTTTCTCTCTTTTAACCTTTTCTTTTTCTTTACTATCCAATCTAACATTTCCAAAGTTACTTTCATTAACACCTGCATTTAAAAATCTTAATGCAACTTGCTCATTCTTGAAGTGGAGTGAACTTTTATCTGGCTGTCCTATAAAATCATTACGTGTGGATCCAAAATTATTCTTCCCATTATTCCATGCTTGATTATATGAAAATTCCTTATTTTTTTCTTTTTCTTGCTTAGAAATTCTTCTTCCCAAATATCCACTATTCAATTCCATACGTCTACTCAGTCCTTCTTCAATGCTTTGCTCTTGATGATATTCACAACATTTCTGTGCAACATTGTCATAATACATTCCACACATAGTATTTGTTTGTTTAGTTATTCTATTACATTTACTATAGTTTGAGATTTTCCCAACCTCCATTATTTGGTGTTTTCCACCTTCGTCACTAATTGATAAACCAAAGCCGTATTTGTTTCCTGAATATTTATATATGACAGGCGAGTCTATCATTATTAAATCACCAGATTTTAAAGAGCTATAGTATTCTTTAATTAATGATTGCCCATGTACTGTAAGTACCATTGTTTGTTGAAGATCTGTAAGCTTTATAGTAAAATATTTACTTACAATACTGGATTGATTTTCAAACTTTCTTGCATAATTATCTCCTTTTGATTTAGAGTAGTTGTCGATATTAATGTTATTATTTTTATTACTGTAAAAATTAGAGTTTTGTGATATTTTTATAGGCGTTATTTCATGTATTATACCGACCACTGCAAACTTATGTATGTTATCATTTCCTGAAAACGATATTTTATATTCTGGTGGTCTAATAGATTTAAACAAATCATTTAAGTTTAAAATCTTATACCCTGTTAATATGATATTTAATATATCTTTAGGGATATATCTTAGAGATATATTCTTTTTAGTATACTCACAAATTTCTTTAACATTTTGCGTTTTAAACTTTAAGTAATTATCACTGTTTTTTTTAAATAAATTATCCTCATAAAAAGATAAAACTTTTCTAACCATAAAATTTTGTTGTGCAATGTCGTGTTTTATCTCAGCATTTTGACTTTCATTTATAATCTCTTTTATAAAAGCATTACTAGAACTCATACTTGTTGTATTTTCTTGACTATACTTGTGATTCTCAATTTTAAAATTATCATTATTGTCATTTAGTTCTCTTAGTCGTTTTTTACTTTCATTCGATAATCTATCTTTTCTTTTGTTTTCTTGCAATTGTTTAAATTTTTCTTTTCTCCATGTTTCTACAAGCTCTTTCAATCTTATTATCTCTTCTTCATGCTTTCTAATTTCATTCAACGCGTTTTTAATTTCAATATCATTATCAATTTCTGTTAAATCATTTGCTAAATATGAATTTTCTTTTTTATAGAGTATTTCTCTAGGATCATTCATTTGTTTAAAATCTAATGAAATTCATAAAAAAAAAAAAAAATATATATATATATATATAAATTCAAATATATTCTACAATAGTGGGTATATTTGAATTCTTTTTATAATAATAACAAAAAAATAAACCATCTGTATTAACTTTATATAAGGATTAGGACATTCAATAATGATAAAAGTTTATTACTTTTCTTCCGCGTTTTGAAATTTTTCTAAACTCATTTTAACTGCATTTCTGACAGGTTTTAAAAATTCAGACACGTGCAAAGATTGTTCACTGTTTTTACAAATTTCTTCAAGATTTTTATAACATGAGATTAAATGTTTATTTAATCTTCTAATAATCATAGATCTTCTAGGATCAATAGTGTTCATGTGGTTATAAAAATGTTTTAAAAATTCATTACATGTTTCATTTAGATTACTACATGACTCATACAACTCTTGTGAAATACCCATCTTTTTATAATTAACATCAACTATCATTCCAGTAGAGAACGTGCCATTAGAACCAATTTCAGAGTTATTACTGCTGCTTTTATAATGATATTGATTTTTATCCAATATATCAATAATATTTTTATTTGAAGCTGGAATATCATACTTATCGTTTTCTATATCATACAATGGTTTATCGCCATTATTATTAGTTAGTTTCGTAAGATTTTCTATTTGTCCTTTCATTCTTTGTTCTAATTCTAATATTTGATCGCTTACAATGGAAGTGTTATTTGTAGATCCCATAGAGTTTTCAATTCCATCATTTTCAGTGTTTATGGTATTTTCTTTTAATTTAATTTGTGTATATTGTAATTTCTTTTGCTCCATCAAATCATCAAAACCTTCTTCAGTTTCTAATGTGTCTTCTATAATATCGTCTGAACTATCTAAATCAATAACACCATCCTCTGATTCTCTTTTTCTTTTTTTCCCTCTTCCATACTCGTTTTGTAAACTATTCATTAACTTTTCACTTAATCTATTCATACCTTTTAAAATGTCTAATACACCTTCAGTTTGCCCTTGTGGATCAGCACCATATTGCATTGTAAAATCTAATTTACTAGGGAACTTTAAAGGATCATCTTCCAAGTTTCCTTCTAAATCTAAGACCTTTGAGACATTAACTTGATCTAGGATTTTCTTATCTTCTTCTAAATTCAATTCTATCTCCCTTTCCAAGTATTTATCAAGAACAACATCACCTCTAGTATTAGCCATGATTAATTCACCTCTAAGTTTTCTAAATAAATTTGATTGAAAGAATCTAGCCCAAAATTCTTGCTCATGAAATTGCTTAGGTACATTTTCATCATATGCTAATTTAACAATTGGATATGTTTGCAAAATTGCAGTTAATTTCTCTTTTGTAACAGAAACATTCACTTTATTATCTGATGAAGCAACTGGTTTTATTGTAGAAAGAACATTATAAGGACCAAACTTTTGGGAGTTTGATAATGCAAAACTACGTAGATCTGATATTCTTGTAGCCCAAAATTCCTTTGCTGGTAACTTATTTTTAATTACTGACTCTTGGAACCTTTTTAAAACATCTAGATGTACTTTTAAATATTGTTGTTGTAGTTGTAAATTCGATAAAAGATTTGATACACTTAATGAATCATCCAATGTCTCTGTATTAATCAAATTAGCGCCAGTCCCACTACCTCCAAATTTCATACCATCATTTTCTTTTTCTTTAGCCATCTTTTCTTCATAAACTTCATTATCTCTATATCTAGCTATAATTATTTGTAATGTATCTTTTATAGAATCCATAACCATTCTGTTATTAAATTGGAATACCGACACTGCTTCTTTGACATTTTGATCAACTTGTTCATTAGTTAGCTTCCCAATTAACTTTAACATCATCTTTGTAGATGCTGGCGGTGTTGCTTGTAATTTGGCTACTTGGTTTAATTCAATATGATGGATTTGAGTCCCATCTGTGGATTTCCATTGAATTGTTGCTGGATATTTACTTTCATCTATGGTTAAAATACCAGCTGATTTTCTAAATATGGCTGCTCCTGAATGTGACATTTTTAGAGTATATAAATTCAATTGGTTTATATGTATTAATTTTAAACTATAAACCTGTTTTTTTATTAAAAAAAAGAAAAAAAAATCAAAATAAAAGTTTAGAATAATTGATCTTATTTATGAATAATTAAAAAAAAAATTCTTTAAAAAAATTTAATTTAATAAAAAACACTTTTTTTTTTTTTTTTTTTTTTTTTTTT
>JAJMDG010000132.1:0-76431 GCA_030565715.1 Hanseniaspora singularis (nom. inval.) | reverse complement strand
TAAACATAAATGGTCTTTTAGCACCAAACAAAGATTGCCCTAATTGACTTTGTTGACCAAATACTGAATTTTGTTGACCACCTAAAGTAGTTTCACCACTAGTGCTACTTGTAAAAGATGTGAAGGCTGGTGCTTGCTGATTAGGCAAGTTACTTGAATCATTGTTATTAAAAGAAAATGTGAATAAAGGCTTTGGCTTTTCTTCATCTTGAACTTTCTTATCATCTTCAGAAACAACTTCAGAAGGGGTTGAAACTTCATCTTTTATTTTAATTTCACCATCATTTTCTTGATTTAAAATTGCTGGTGTAGTTATAGGAGCTGAAGCTATACCACTGTTATTGACAGGTTGATTTTCATATTTTTTTAGTTTTTGTTCCAATAACTTGGATTTGATTGCCAATGCTCTTTGCTCTCTGTTTTCTTTAGTTAATTGATCAATCTTTGATTTCAAGTTAGCCATAGCATCTTTATCAGCTTCTATATCAGTTTCACTAGCTTTTTTATTTAATTCTGATATTTGTAATTCGAATTCATTGATTTTTGCTTGCAATTCTTTACCCTTACTTTCTAAATGATCAATAGTGCTTTGTAAGTTATCTTTTTCACTGTTTGAATCATTTAATTTAGTTTGTAGGTCTTCTAAAATTAATTTATTATCGTTTAATTGTTTTTCTAACAGTTTAGAGTTATCATCTTCCGGTAAAGTTTTAGAGTTTAAGCTTTCTAATTGTTGAGTGAGATCATTATTCTTCTTTGTTAATTCAGTAATTGTTTCTTTAGCTTGAGTTAATTCTAAATCATGCTCATTATCAACTTCCTTAGTATTTTCTTGAGATTTTAATAAAAGTAATTCTTTTTCATTATCTGATAGCTTTTCTTTTAAAGCATTCAACTCAATATCCTTTTCACTTAATGTATTATTAATACCATCAAGTTTAGTTTGTAAATCTGCATCAGATCTTGCTTTGCTTTCATTACTTTCTGCTAACTTCTTAACAAGTTCCTCTTTTTCTTTTTCAGCATTATTAAATCTTTCCTCAAACTCTTTACAAGCATGCTCCAATTCATCATAATCAACTTCTAAATTTTTAACTTTTTGTTTGAAGTCATTATCTAAATCAGATAGTTTTGATTCCAAATCATTCTTAGAAGATATCAGACTGTTAATTTGAAGATCTTTTTCATCCAATCCTTGCTTAATATCAGCTATCTCTTTATTCAAAGAATCATTGATATCTTTAACTTTTTTATAGTTAATTTCTTCAGATGAAATTCTAGATTCTAACTCTTTAATATCCTCGTTCTTAGAATCTAAAATCATTGACAAATCTTCATATTCTTTCTTTTTATTGTCTAACTCATTAACTAATTCTTCAACTCTTTTATTAATATTTAGTTTATCAATGATTTTATCTTTCTCTTCTAATAGTTTTCTAAATCCACTTGCTTGTGAAGAATGGTACTTCATATGCTTTTCAAAAGAATCTAAAATAGATGAAATACTATCAAAGTTGTTTTCTAAATTAATATTACTCTTATTTTCAATTTCAGTGTTAGAACTAGATTTTAACTTTTGTTCTAATTCTGATAAATTGTTCCAGTAATCAGCATCTGTGTGTCTGAATAAATAATCAATTTCTTTTTTGTAAGTTTGAAGTCTTTGGAATTCTGCATTACAACTTTCAAATTTCTTCGCAAGTGAAGCTTTTGAGATCAATAACTCTTTATATTTTTCATCAAGTGAATCTAATTTCATCTTAACATCACTACATTCAAGGTTAATACTATTTTTTTCTTCAGCTAAATCATTCAAATTTATCTGTTGTTCTTTTAATTCCCTCTCATAGTAAGCTAATGATTCATTTAATCTTTCTTTTGATTTTTGCTCCTTTTCTAATAAGCTAGTTACACTGTTCTTTTCCTTTTCCAATTGCTCTAATTTATATTGTGCAATGTCTTTAGAGGTTGTTAATTCAGAAATTTGCGTTCTTAATTCAGCACTTTGTGCATATTGTTTAGCAAGATCTGATGAATAGTCATTAGATTGATTTATTAATTTATCGTTCAAAACAGATACTTGTTGTTCTAAATTAGAAATATGTGTTTTATAATTTTCAACAACAACCTTTTGCGACTCTTCTTTAGTCAAATCCTTTGTTGTTTTAACCAAAACTTCTAAATTTTTATGTTCTTGTTTCAATAAAACTATCTTTCTTTCAAATATTTCCTTTTCTGTTTCTAAGCTTTGAATAGTAGTTTCTAAGGTTTCCATCTCGGTGTTGGATTGTTTAATGCTTTCTAAAGATTCTAGCTTACTACCCAGGCTTCTAACACTTAACAAAAGATTTTGGTTTTGTGCTTGTAAAGAAATAATATCGTTGAATATAACAAGTTTATCAGAAATAACACGTTGGATGTTCTTTGTTTCTTCTAAAGTGTTCTTTTTATTGGTTAACTTCTTTATTAATGCCAAGTCTGCAGGAGTTAATATAGATAATAAATTTGTATCTGTTTTTAATGAAAGCTGTAAGATCACAGACTGTAATTGATGTGATAAATCAATATTTAGTTGATTGCTTTCATTTAATTTCTCTCTCAAATCATCATTCTTTTTTTCATTAAATAAATTCATTTCAAATAATTGATTTCTTTCTTCTTCAACACCATGCGTTATATCACTAGACTCTAGAAGCTGTGCTTCCAATTCACCACATTTAGCTTGATATTCTTTCATAGAAGGAATAGAGGTTTCTAATTCTGAGATGATTATTTCCATTTGAGCTTGCAAATCTTCTTTCTGTATTTTTTCAGATATTAATTCTTTTTTCAAAAATTCTATATCAGTAAGGGATTGTTTAGTTGGTGCATCTAACAAATTTCTTAAATCAGTTTCTCTCTCATTTAACTTAGTTCTCAACTTATCAACTGTATCCGACGCATCTTTAAATGACTCTACTAATGAATCATAATCTTCAACAGAAACATTGTCTTCAACACCAGCTCTTTTAAAGGAATTAATTTGATTTTGCAAGTTCATAATATGTGCGTCCTTTAATTCTAACTCTGATTTCAAGGTACTTAATTCAATATCTTTTGAGTGATTTGAAATTGCCATATTTTTCAATAAAGTTTCATGATCAGTTTTTAATTTTTCATACAGCAAAGTACTTTCCTTTTCTTTATTTTCCAAAAAATGAGCTTTATCTTTAATTTTTTTCAAATCTGTTTCTTTTTCTTTTAGTTTATCAGCAACAGCAGAAATATCATTAGTTCTAGAAACTCTTAATTCTTTATTTTTAGAATCTAAACTTTTAATCTTTCTTTCATATTGTCTTCTTATTAACTCTAAATCTTCTATTTCTGTTTGTAAAGTTTCAATTTCATCTTCCTTTTCATCAATATATTTATTATGTAATTGCATTAATTGGTCTTTACCCATGATACAATTTCCTAATTTATTTTTAAATATTGAAGTTTGTTCAGACAATTTATCCAAAGTTTCTAATAAGTACTTATTTTTTAATTCTAAAGTGACTTCATTTGTATCAGCAGTAATACTATTTACCTTTTCTAGAATATTACCATATTCTGGGATTTTACAACCTTCAATTATTTCATTATATTCATCACTAGCTTGATATTTGTTATTTAAATCATCATTATATTGTAATCTTTCTTTTTCTTTGTTATATTCTTCTTCGGAAATTTTAGAGTCATTAAATAAATGATCAACATTGCTTTGATTTCTTTCATCGTTATCATCTGAAGCTTTATCTTCAACTTCATCCATATCATAATCTTCTGGCTTATAAGAATCATCAAATACTTCATCATCAAGGTCATCATTAAGATCTTCAACTAATGGAATTGGGTTATCATTTAATAAAATGTTATGATTTTTGTTAGTACTTGAAAACAAACTTTGAGTGGATGTGATACACCCCTCGTTGTTTATATTTTTATCAAAGCTAACACTATCTTTATCGTTTTGTTCATCAAAAGAGCTATTTGATAATTCAATAACATCGTTTTCACCATTGTCTGAAGAAGAATCATTATTTTTATAATATAATGGTTTCCCATCATTTTCACTAGAATCAACCATTGTAGACGTATTATATATGCAATATATTAAATGTTTTTTAAAAAAAAAGGAAAACTTAAAATATATTTAGATATGGTGTTTAATTAGTTTCTTTTTTATATTGCTATATATAGAATTATTTTAAAGATTATATTTATATTTTTGAACATTCAATTTTGATATTCATTGTAAAAAAAAAATCGATTATATTTAATTATTTATGTTTTGTTTTCTTTTGTGATCCAAATAAGGTAAACTTTAAAAAAAAAAAAAAAATTTTAAGAAAATATTATTCCTACAAATTTATTTTCAGAACATTTTATATTCGGGTAGATTGCAATATTTTTATATATCTATTTTAAGAAATGTAACATTTTTTTTTTTTTTTTAATTATAAAAAATGGGCGGAAAAAAAATTTTTTTTGCAGTCTAAAAATTGAACAGCTAGTAACCAAAAGTTAAGAAATTTAAATAAAATTTATTTAAAATGTTTTTTTTTATTTAATAAATTTCAAAAGAAAATGAAAATTATTATTAAAAAAAAAAAAAAAAAAAAAAAATCATGTAGTAGATTTCTAGTGTTTAGTTACGCAAACAAAAATTATTAAAATTTATTTTGGTAAGAAAATTCATACTATGTGTTGATGTCTTTTTGGTTAAAAATATATGATATTATTAAAATAAAATTAAAACTTTTTAAGTATTATTATTATAATTATTAAAGTAAAAAAATAAATCCTATAAGACAACCATTCAAGATGCAAATGTATGTATACTGATAGCACCATTATCATGAGAAATATTAAACTTTGTATTTAATGACTGATATAACTGTGATTATTATAATGTGGAAAATTAAGTAAAATCTGAAAAATATTTTTAAAATTGATTATAACTTTACATTATAGAGATTAACGTTTCTATAACTTGTAGAGTATTTTTGAATATACTGTGAATATTAATAAGTAATATAACATATCAAATGTGGTTTTTATAAATCTTTTTATCATACTTGTGATTATTAGAATGAATATGAAGAAATATTAGTACAGTTGAAATAATATGTTATGAGATTTATATTTTTGTTTATACAATTTCAAAGAAACTTTAAATTTAGATATATTTTATTGGATAGATTTTTGAAAGAATTGATTCCATGCTAAATATTAGGAAGCATTATTTTACTTGGTTGACATTTTATAATAATTATTTGAACATAGGTTATTAAATTAGTAAAATAAAAACTAAAGAATTTATATTGATTACTAACAATTATTAATTTTTTTAAATTATAAAATATCATTAAAAAACAGTTTTGTCAAGACCTTAACTGGTAAGACCATTACTTTGGAAGTCGAATCCGCTGACACCATTGACGCTGTCAAGGCTAAAATCCAAGATAAGGAAGGTATTCCACCTGATCAACAAAGATTGATCTTCGCTGGTAAACAATTAGAAGATGGCAGAACCTTATCTGACTACAACATCCAAAAGGAATCTACTTTACACTTAGTTTTAAGATTAAGAGGTGGTGTTATTGAACCATCTTTAAAGATCTTAGCTTCTAAGTTCAACTGTGACAAGTCTATCTGTAGAAAGTGTTACGCTAGATTACCACCAAGAGCTACCAACTGTAGAAAGAGAAAGTGTGGTCACACCAACCAATTAAGACCAAAGAAGAAATTAAAATAGTTGATTTGCCATGTTGTACTGCTAATATATATATTAGTTTGTATTTCAATTTAATATTTCACTTTTTTATATACTTAAATAAAATTAATTAAAAGTTTAAAGACTTCTTCGAAAAAAATAAATAAATAAATTTTTTAAATCCTTTTTTTTTTTTTTTTTTTTTAAAACTGTATTGTTAAAAATACAAAATGAAATTTGCAATATTGTTTTTATATAAATACTATTATTTATCGTCCTGTGATTTATCATTTAGATATTTTTCAAGAGTATTTTTCAATTCTTTTTTTTTAACAGGTTTTCCTATAAATCCATCCATACCTGCGTCTAAACAATTTTGAATGTTTTCTTCATCTGCAAATGCAGTTAAAGCAACAACTGGTCCTTTATATCCACATTCTCTCATTCTTGCAGTGGATTGTAAACCATCCATTGTTGGCATTTGTACATCCATAAAAACCATATCAAACCCGAAGCCACCATTCTTATCGTTTACATTATCAAGTTCTTTAGATTTTGCTAATGCGTTTAATGCTTCTAACCCATCAGCAGTTAGAACAATATTTTTATATCTTAAAAGTAAAAGCATTCTCTTAATAACTTCTTGATTAACTTTATTATCTTCAGCTATTAAAATTCGGTAGTTATATGATGGTTTTTCTTCTTTCTTTTTTTCATTAGATGTAGTTGATATTTTTACAGATTTTTGTGTCTCAGGTTCATTATCTTTTAATTTTATTAGTGTTGGTACAGTATGTGATGATTTTGCAGTACCAGTGGAGGATTGCATTAAAACTGGTTTTTCTCTATTACTTTGACTATTTCTTCTTAAAGTTTTAGCAGTTTCATAAGACTTTTCCTTTCGGAAACCAGGTCTTTCTTCCTCTTCTTCTAATGGTGAAATACAATTTTTACGTCTTTCCCATTTATTTTGTATCATCATGAATCTCTTACTCTTTTCATTAAATTCGTCATTATAATGTTGTGAAGTTTCAGATAAATCTAATTTCTCTATCATTCCAACTTCTAAATAAACTACAAATTTAGATCCTTTTCCAAGTTCTGAAGTTAAGAAAACATCACCGTTCATCATTTTAGCTAATTGCTTAACAATTGATAAACCTAAACCTGTACCACCATATTGCCTAGAGAGTGTTTGGTCACCTTGAACAAATGGTTCAAAAATCTTTTCTTGTAGTTCATCAGAGATACCAGGACCTGTATCTTCAACAGTAATTTTAATCAAGTACATATCGCTATCAAAGTCATGTAAATTATCTTCAGAACCAATTCGCTTTTCATATCTTTTATGTCCGTTAACCTCATTCATACTAAAAGTTGATATTGTTGTTGTTGCATCTGTTTCATCTTCAATACCATAACCTATACTTGAGAAATTAGTACTATTACTTGAATCTTCATTTATCAATAAGTTTTTATTAGATGTGGTCTGTCTTAATTCATCTAATGGTGAATTGAATGGATTAGTCTTTTTGCTTAATTCAGTTCCTTTAATTATCTTAAATCCATCTTCTAATTCAACAAACTCATTTTCGTCTGAAAATGGTGAAACTTCTTCATTGTCAGATTTATTTAACTTTGATTTTTTAATATAAGTTGCGCCTAACACATCAACAGAAACTCTTACTTTACCTTGTGCTGGTGTAAATTTCAAAGCATTTGAAACTAAATTCATAATAATCTGTAAAATTCTATGTGAATCGCCAAACCATAAAAATTCTCTACTTGCATTAGGTCTTAAAATTAATTGAAATTGTACTTCATTATCTTTTGCAATTTTTGAAAAAATAGAACTTAAAGGATGTATAATATCATTTAAAAACAAAAAGCTTCTTTTTTCTAAAGTAGTTTTTTTTAAAACATTTTTTGAAAAAGTTAATAACTCTGTTAATAAATGCAATAATAATTCACCACTTTTATAAATTAATTTCAAGTTGTCTTTTAAATCATCATCAATATTTTCCGAAGATAGTGCAATAGAACACATACCTAAAATACCATTTAATGGGGTTCTTAGCTCATGTGAAATATTAGCAATAAACACTGTTTTTGCTTCATTTGCGGTTTCTGCTTGTTCTTTAGCTATTTCTAATTCTTTAGTTCTTTCTCTAACCCTATCTTCTAAAACAGAATAGTATAAATCTAATTCATGTGTCATAGTATTAAAAGTGTCCGTTAAAGTTGTCAATTCATCTTTTAAAAATCTTTGTCTGACTGGCACTCTGTATGAAATTAATACCGGTGGCAAGTCCCCATTAGGGATATCATTACCATCAGATGATGGTAGATAATAGTCTGTATTCTCTTTTTCTAAAATAATGTCATTATTTTCATCTAAAATCTTTTTTGGTCCAATCATAGAAATTTGACTTTCTTTTGAGTCGTTTTTTAATTTATTGTTTGACTTGACAGAATTATTGATATTTTTAATAGTATTAGAATAGAAATGTCCTATTGTATCAGTTTTTTTTTTTGCATGGATATCTGAAGAGCTTTTGATAGAAGTAATATTTTCATTTGCTTTCGAAGTAGATATTCGGGTTATTTGCTTATTTTTCTCATCGTTAAAGGTATTGTCGGATGATAGCTGATTTTGCTCTAATCTACCTTTAGTGATTAGTTCAGTTCCTCTTTGAAGCTTAACTATAGGCTTAACCGCTATACCAGCTAAACAATAAGTCAAGATCATTACAAATATTGTAATAGAAAATACAGTAATAATAATGATTCTTACAAGTTTTGTATTTGGCGCTAAAAATACACTTTCAGGCTGTGTTATAACTGCAACCCAGTTCACTAATTGGAAAGAACATTTACTAAAACCAATAGCGAGTTTTTCATTTAAAATTTTTGTGTTTGTTACTGATCCTGCTAATTTTGTTCCAGAAAATGCTTCTTGAATGAACGTTCCATTTTCCAAAGGAAAAACAATATCTATAATATCTTTTGAATATCCTTTTGGTGGAAACAAGAAACTAAATCCATCTAAAACAGAGTTGTTATATTGTGCTCCAATAACATGCATGCCAAAGGAGTCTAGAGTTGAAGAGGAAGAGGTACTTGTATATGGTGAATTACTACTTGATATGCTGATATCTGTGTTGTTAACAATAGCTGTAAGTTGGTTTGCTACTACAATAATAGTTAAGTATCCAATAGTCTCTGAGTTTCTTAATAAAATACTTTCTGATGTAATTATGGGCAATGTTAGCGATAACAATGTATTAGTGCCATTTATAATTGGGTTTGTTACCATACCCATAGTTATTACGGACAATGGTAATGGTATATCACTTGATAACGGTAATAATGTTTTTAAACTGGAAGTTGAAATATGATTGCCAGATGCATTGTTATTAACAGATAAAACCTCAACAAAATTAGAATCATACAAAACACAGTTTGTAAATGTGTTACTTGATGATAAAAATTTATCAAGCGTTTCAATTGATGAATACCAATTTGATTCTGAATTATTACCAGCTTTATATCCAATTAAAGAGTCTTCAATTTCCACTTTTGTAGTTAAAAAGGTACATTCATAATAATAATAGTTTAATGTTTGATCTAATTGTGATGATTTAAGTTGTGCAGCAACATATAACTTATCAGCTCTTAAATGCTTAAAATTATTAGTAAAATACACACCTGTGATTAATGATAGTGTTACAAGAGAAAATCCAGCAATTATAAGAACAAAGGTGATAAGTTGATATCTTATATTAATTTGAAACGGAGGATTTAAATTTAATTTTTTTAAAACATTTCTTGTAAAGACCTTCATTATTTTTGATATTAATTTCAAAAATAAGTCTTTTTGATATTATATCTTGTTATTATTTTTATTAAAAAAACAGATTTGATCTTAATGATATAAATTTTTATAAATTTATTAATTAATTTTCATTTATTTAATGTGTTGGTTTTTTAGTTTTTCTATTTAAAAAAAAAAATGAAATGAAATGAAATAAAAATAGAAAGACAAAGATGGCTAATGACCTTTTTTAAATTTTTTTTCCTCTTTTTATTTTATAAATAAATTTTAAATACCATCTATAATATACGTAATTTTTTTTTTTTTTTTGAAGTGAAACAATCATCTCTCATAAAATCTAAAATCTTAAAAAAATAATAATATATCAATATTCCGACTTATATATAAATATATATTATAAAAAAAAGAATAACATTTTTCTTTAATAATTAACTAAATGTTGATGGTACATATTTACTAAAACAATACCACAAAACTATATCAACCAGTGCCTAACTGATTTCTAACCCAATTATTTAAAATTTGAATTCTTTTAAAATCCAATTCATATCTAAGGTCCAAACCTTCAAATTTAGTCAATTTTCTTTTTAACATCTCTTGTGGAAAGATCTTAGTTATTAGTAGTTTATCTAGATCTCTTAAATTAACTCGTTTTTTCTTAGTTTTATATCTATATACAATCTTAACATTAGGCGCTATATTGTTGTAATAAAACTGAGTATCCGTTTTCTCTTTATCATTATTTATGTTAATGACACCATAATTTAAAGTTTCAAGAAGTAAAGTCAGAACCGATATTTCCAATAGAATATCTGTTTCATATTTTTCTTGATTATAACAATCGATTAGTGATGAATATATTAGTTTACCTGTTGTTAAAAATATTATACAATCAGGTAAATCTTTTTGTGATCCCATTGGTGTTATATGCTCTTCTTCAGATATCGTATTCTGCGAGTTATTCTTATTATCATATCTTTCTCTATTTTCATCTATTTTCAGATCACCTATATCTATTCCTTGCATTTCCTGAGTATTAGATGCATCCTTTAGCAAATTTATGATATCATTCTTAACAGTTATATCGTTCGATTCATCTTTAGTAGTATAGTCCATATGATTAAAGTAAACATTTCTTTTATTCACTGAGGATAAATTATTCTTAATATGCTCATTTCTTCTGTTAAAAATTATGCTATTACTCACAGATGCATATGTTCTATAAGATTTAATAGATATATTATCTAAATTATTATTATATGTATTATTATGATCTATGTCTTGAAAACTCATTTATAGTCTATAAAATTTTTATAAAATGAATAGTTGTAAATATTTTTATATATTATGTGCTTGGGTTTTAATATAGATGGTATATTATCTAGTTAAATAATTTTTGAAGTTAAAACATATGCATAAAAAATAAGCAAATTATTATACAATATTTTAATTTTTTAAGATTTTATTAATCCCAAAGATTATATTTTATCATGTGATACGTTCAGTAGAATCTTTAAAATATGTATTCAAAAAAAAAAAAATTTAAAAAAAATCAAGATATATTCGCTAACAAGTTAATTAAGTTTTTTAAAAAAAGAACAGGTAGTTAATAATAGCCAAACGACTTAATATAGAAAAAAATGGCTACAGAAATGAATTTTGACAACCTCCCTTACAAGCTAAAAATGAACATACCATTTGAAACTTCTAAGCATATAGATATAGTTTTAAAAAGCGGTGTTATAACAGATGAATTAATTAATATAGATAACAACACTAAAACTGATAATTTTATGGGAGATAAAGATAAATTTATAATTGAATATTATAATAAAAACAATATATTAAGTTTAAATTTTCATTCACTTGATGTTAGAATGTTAAGACTTGTAAGTAACAATTTATTGGAAAATATTAAATTAAGTATAGAGTGTTTAGATGAATTTGCTTGATTTAAAACCAGCTTAGATGCAGCTTAACCTTATACATGAATATAGCTAGATATCTTAAGAGATTTACATACTTGCTGAACTAATTTTTATATGATATTTTTATTTTATTAGATCAAACAGTAATTAAATAAGTTTTATATCCGAATTAAAAGGGATTCATATATCTAAAATTTAAAATTATATTTAGGTTTTTTTTTTTTTTTTAATTCGACATCATATGATATTAAGAATAATTTTCAACTAAAAAAAAAAAAAATTTTTCTTAATATGAATTTTGGCAACAAAAATGGTAAACAACACCAGCTTGTAGTAAAAACACCACTAATAAATTTATAAGAGCTTTTTTTTTTTTTTAAATTAAGCAGAAACAAAGGGGAAAAAAAGGGAGGCAAAAATAGAAATAGAAAATTTTTTAAAATTATAAATAGATATAACATAATTAATAATATTTTATTATATAATCATATAGTTATATAAATTATTAATAAAATAATATCATTCTACGCAAACCAAATTATAAATTTCACCTTTAATAATAAAACATATATACCTTTAACAAAGAGTAATCATCTTATATATATATATATATATTTGGATATCTGTTTTATAATATTATTATCAAATAATACATTAAAGTTAAATAATAAATAATTAATGTATAGAGAGAATATATAACACACATAACAGCAAATATCAATATTAGAATTATTCTTTTATATTTATTTTAAACTCAAAAATAAAATTTTATAACAAATTTGGTAATTAGTACATTTAGCAATAATGAATACACAAGAGAACAAAGATTACAAGAATGATATAGAATCTTTAAGTATGTCAGTTACTGATGATAGAAGTAATATCACTGAGACTAATGATACAGATGTTAATATGGATGTCAAAAAAAGTGTTGAAGATAACAATACACAAGGGAAACAAAATCAGCTTGTTACAAAGTTACAATCTATTTACAGACTTATAATGAAACAAGAAAATATTCTTCAAGTTAGATGTGCAAACTTGTCTGATCCAAATAATAATAATAACAACAATGTTGATATAGAACAGCTTTGGAATATTTATAAGGTTAACACTTATCTAGTAGAAAATTATATTGATTTCTTGACGACTGCTCTCTCTGAAGGACAAATGCCACAAGATTTGGCTATAGGTAAGGAAATTGTAGAAATGTATAGAATAGAAAGAAGATTGTGGGTTTATGGATGCATAACATTTTTAGATGTATTAAAAAACTTTATAAATAATAATTTAGATCCCACCATATGGTCCCAATTCATAGTCAATGTTTTTATAAATCTATCCGAAATGCTTGTTGAATTACCTGATTCTTATAGACACCCGTGGTACGAACGGTTAGGAGATTTATCAAGAATGGCTATTGCGTTATATCCTAGAGGATTTATAGATTGGAAACTATCAAGTGAATACTGGTACAAGAGAGCAATCATGCATAATATTGGCCATGGTAAACTTTATTATCATATTTCTACTGTTGAGCAAAATACTCTTCAAGCTTATGTTCATTTAGGGAAGTCCGTTTTTTGTAAAGATATGTTTATCCCTTCACAACACTACATGCAACTAGTAATTGATAATATTTATCAAAGAGCTTATAGTGAATATCAATTAGCAGAGAGTAATGTGCCATTATTGGAACATTATTATAAACAGTGTATAGAATATAAAAGTGGATATAACATGTTGCATTTTCCTGATGGTACTATAATGAATCCGGATCAGTTAAAGAGAGGTTTAATGACACACTTTTTCACAAATCATCATTATCAACATTTTGTATTTATTTCACATATTGTTGAATATTTAAAGCACGTTGAAGTGATTTCCATGCCAACATTTAATTCTAACAATGATTTACAACAAATTGTTTTAGATTATTTTGAAAATGTTTTTGGAGAATGGAAAAAAACCACAAGCGCATTATTCCCAAAAGAAAACTCATACTTCTTTGATGAAAAATTTATCTTTTTACAAGATTCTGAAAAGATTAAATTTTACTTTTCCACTGCAGGTTTATTTGCTCAATCACATATTTTACAATTAGTAGGGTTTGGTAATCCAGTGAATCCATTTGCTATCTTATTCGGTTTACCAGAAAGATTAAAAGAAAAAAAGAATAAAAGAGAGAAAAAGAGTAACAGTGGTAATAATAATAATAACAACAGCACTGATAATAATAGCAATAATACAGAAGAAGTAAATCAAGGAAACTCTGTTTCTGAATCCGCAAGCGAAATATCAACAGTAACAGGAAACGCACCAGAAGAAATTATTGAACAACCTTCTTACGAAGTTGCTGCTGCACAAGTTTCCATTGTCACAGCATATTGTGCAAAAAAAGTTTTACTAAAGTATTTATCAGGTCCTTTACTACCAGCATTACCACATTTATTAACATATGGTTATTTCTTTTCAGCAGTTGATAAAAGATTAGATGATAAGAAAATACATATGCCAGATAATAATAATAATAATAATAGTCACCATACTGAAAGTGAAAGTCAATGGTGGGAAAATTACATGAGACAGTTATTCCCATGGGATAAGATTGTTGACTTTTTAAATGTTATTATTCTATTTTCATTAAAAAATTGTCCACAAAAATATGAAGCAATTATAAACGAAAACAAGAACAAACCGTTTTATGGAACTAATATTGATGGCTTACCAGAAGTCATGGGTATTGTAGGAACTTTGTGGTTTGATTGTTTAGATATGAAAGTTACATGTGATGGGTATGAAGATACTGATTATGGTTTAGAATTTGATAAGTTAGTTGAACAAGGTGACGGATTCTGGATGAGATGTGTTGAATTATTAAAAGTATTCTTTCATTTAGCTTCAAAAAATTCATTTGGATTAAAACTTTGTGAAACCTCTCATACCGGCCTTGGTTCTCATTTATTCCAATACGAATATTCTAAATTAGTTAGAAATAATAGCAATGATATTTCCTTGATCATTCAATATTATAATGCTAATATTGTCAAATTAGCAGGATCAAAAGGATTTATAGTAGACTTTAAAGACTTTACAGGCTTTGGTGATAGAATAACAGGTTGTATTTATACATCAGGTGCTTTGGAAAGATTAAATATCCAAGGAGGAGATGATTTGGATTTTGAAAACAGATATTTTGAACATTTTGATCAAGTTGAATTAGAAATGTTCCAAAAATATATAAAACAAGGCGAGCTGGATCTTGCTGGCTCATTCTTCATCCTTGATGCAACTTCTTGGTTAAGACATTCAGGTAGAATATTTAAAATAATGGCCAGTAAATTAGTTAAACTTGCCATATGTTTAACTACATTCCAAGAGTTAAGATTTTTAAGAAAATCTAAAGATCCAACTGTTTCTGATGCTGCGACAAGAGCAGTCATCATTTTAAGATATTTATATGAGGAAAAAAAGATTGTTCCATTAAGATTTACAGGAAATTTAGCAACCACTATTGAAGAACATTTAGAATATGAAACAAAAATGACTTGGAAAACCCATGTAGATGAATTTGTTATAGATGCAATCCATAAGAATAATGGAAGATTGTTTTCAAATGAAAATAGCAATGCAAATGGTGACAAAATAGATCAAAGTCAATATGATGAAATTTTAGATGATGATGGTATTAATAATAATAATAATATTGCACAAGAAATTAACTCTGAAAATAACTTGAAGGAAATCTTTTTAGTTTCTGATGATACACCAATGAGAGAAAAAGCCTCACGTTGTAATATTACATCCATAAGCAGCAGATTTATGTTTATGCTATGTAATGAACTAGGTGGTAATAAAAGCACCAACTAAAATTTACTTTTTTATATGCTTTTACTTTATCTTTTTTAAAGATTTATAAATATAAATATATATATAAGTTTTTCCTTTTTTTTTTGTTTGTAACATTTTGGATTTTGTTGAAATGAACATTATATTATCTATTTACTAATACTCTCCATTTTAAACAGTAATTATGACCTGTTTCAATTTTATATAAAAAATTTAAAGAGATTTCAATTTCCCATATTCCGCTGGAAATATTTGATTCTAAATGAGATAGTATCTTATTATTGGTCTGCTTATGGTCAATGAGAAATAGCATACCATATTCTCTCGAAGTGACAGAAAGTATACCACTTATATTATTAATTTTACGTTGTTGGTAAAGTGTATTTATAATGACTTTACAATCTTTCAACTTTACACAATCTGGGCCAGGTAAAAATTTAAAAAAATTTAATGACGTATTGTAAAAGTTAAATTCTTTTAATGAGGATCGAAGTGTGTTTATAATACTAGATTCACCTTCTTTTATACTTGCGTTGAATATTGTTTTTAGATTAATATCATTTTCATAAATGCATGCACTTATCTGATCTTTAGTATTTGAATAATTAATTGCTAGTTTATTAGATTCTGTTTTTTCATTAAACTTTGTAGAAGATGATCCATATGAATTTGTTTTGTTTAAATATTTTAGAAACTCATCACTACTTGTTAGTGAACTATTTATATCTGTGGATGTTCTTTGTATTTTTAAGAAATTATTCCCATATTTAGTAAAAGCGTTTGTATATTTTATCACTTTATTATTATTTAATTCAGATATTAGTTTTACTGACCTTGTGCTTTTATAGTGACCTTTCTGTAACTTGTGTGTTTTATTTATTTCTGTTGGTTTATGTGGTTTACTTTTATTTAACTTAAGTGGTACATCTTTATATTCTTTTTTTTTATTCTTTTCTTTTTTTCTATATATACTAGGTAACATTAATTATTATCTAATTATACAAAATCATTAAATTATTTGGGTTATTATCATATATTTTAAATAGGTAATATCAGTTAAAAGAAACGAAGAAAGAAAAAAAATCACTTTATTTTATGTTTTTGTCATTTTTTTTTTTTTCAAAAATAATAGATCACGGCTGATTGATCATAAATCTTCATTTTCTTTAAAAATATTAAATTACAATATATAAATAGCACTTTGTAGAATTAAAGCTTTCGCTTTGGTGGGTTCATAGGAAAAAGACGTTTGTCTTTAAAATTTTTTTCATTATAAATACTTAAATTTATTTTATTACTAACCTCCGATTTAATAACGTTTCTATTAACAATATTATCAACAGTTATCTGATTCATTCTATATTTTAGCAAATCACTTTTTTCTTTTTCTTTCATTTCAATATCTTTTCTATTATTTTTTATAGTTTGCTTATTATGTTTGGTTAATTTCCAAGGGAAAAAAAAGTTTCCAAACTTAAAATGTTGAATAACAGGAAACTTCAATAAAACTTCATCAATCCACATTTTATATAGCCCATGATTGATTTTATTCCAATCATTTATTGAAGATAATATATCATTTAGCATTGGTGAATGTTCTTTATAATTTTTATAATTTTTGACTTTACCTATTACTTGCAAATTCCAAATTAAAAAATTATTATTATTCATTTGATTTGCATTTTTCGCATATAATAAACTTTCTTTAGGTTTACAAATAGGATCTTGTATCATTTGTGATGAACCTAATATATAACTAAAGTGAAAATTATCATCTAATCCCCAAACACCATGGGATCCTGCTGGTTCTAAGTTGTAATCTTGAATAAGTCCTTCCACCAAAGTATAATAATGTCTAAAGATATGTGTGAGCAAATAAGTATCATATTTAATTAAGTTTAAAATATCCAAAGCAAATAGAAATGCAATAAATGATAGTTCATGGCCTGTTCCATAATCCATACGTTCATTATTACCAAATGAATTTAAAAAATAATGAGATAGTTCAAGTTCGCTATCGATAATAAAATCTAAATCACTTTCATTCTCGCTCTCATTTATTTCATATAATTTTGTTAAAAAATTAACCAAAAAACTTTTATGTTGGTTTATTAGGTTTTCATGAAATAATCTTATTCCTATATTACCAAATCTTTGAGTGAAATCTTCTTTTGGTAAAGGTGGGTTATTGGAAATAATCGTGCTTAAGGGAGTGAAAAAGTGAGCTTCAAACACATCAAGTATTTTATCATCATTATTGTCTAAATTAATAGCACAAGGTTTCAGCATTAATTTATTAAACTTGGTAGAATATTTTATTAATCTTTTATATGCCTTGGTCATTTGAAAGTAACTTATTTTATTATTTACATTAGAATTATCATCATTGATTCTTTTTATAGGATCAATAAAAGTATTTGATTTATTTACTGAGTCAATATCAATCATATTATAAAAGTATGTTTATATGTTTGTATAATGGGTCAATAACTGTTTTTTTTGTATAATAATTGTAAAGTATTCTAAAAGTTAATGCTCTTTTTTTTTTAATCACCCATAATTTTTTCATATTCTTTTTGAAAAATGTTATTTTGTGAATGAAAAAATTAATGTCCTAAAATGGAAATTCCAACTGTTCGGGTAATTTTGCTTATCTTTAATTATAAAAATAATAATAAAACCCCCAGTAGGAAATAACGGTTTTAACTTACACCTACAAAGTATACCATTTGGTATAAAATATGCACCTCATGTCTATTAAAAATATAAATCAAATACATGTCTATACTAATATTAGTATAAAACTTAAAATCTTCAAGACACTTAAACCCCTAACTTTTTTAATTTATTAAAAAAAAAAAAAAAAAAAAGCATCTAGATTATTAGTGTAGTTAAATTATATTAGTTTTCAATATACACCTTTAAAAAATTCTTGCAAAATCATCGTGTAAATATTTGCACACTATGATATGCATATTTCCTTTAGAAAAGTATTAATAACAGAAATAAGTTGCTATTTAATATAGTTAAACAAAAAAAAATATAGTTTTAATCATTAAAAAAAAAAAAAAAAGGTGTAAAATAATTGTTTTTTTTTAGAGAAATAAGTACCCCATTTTATAAATACTATTATTTTTTATAAATTTTAAAACAATAAATTTATTTTAGCAGCAAGGTGATGATTACATATTTAGGTAGTATCAAGCACAATATTTAGAAAAATACACCATTTGAAAGTACCATTTCTTAAAAAACTAATGATATTTACTATTAATCAAGGGATGTTTAAGCATATTTGTAACAGTTTCAGGGTTCAAGTAAAGCCTCTTGATTTTATTTAAAATTTTACACACACATTCCACTATAAAAAATAAAAAATTGCATTAAATTTGGGTGTATTAATCTTTAAAAATCTATTGAATCATGAATAAAATGTTAGGTTCTAGGCCAAACCATCTTAATTAATCATAAAACCAAATGCTTTTGTTTATAACTCTTAAGATTTTCCTATGGTAGTGTAAACCATATTAATCTTTTCTTAATGTGAATCTTAAAATCTACACATATATAAATAAGGATTAACATTTCATTTCTACAATATCTTTAAACTTTTTCTATTATAAATGTTTTTAATTATGATAGTTGTAAATAGATAAAAATATAAACCAAGAACAAGCAGAAAAAAATCTATATAGATATCTACATACCATTATTTGTTGTTAACATCATATTGTATTAAACATATCTTTTTTTTATAATTCTTCAATAATAAAGATAAATTTATAAACATAAAATAAAACGATGAAATTCTTAACATCAATTCTATTAACAGTTGCTTGTTTATTTACCATAACCCAATCAAAGTTAGAAAATGATTTTTGGGTTAAACCTGAAAAGGTCAGTATGTTTTATGGTTGTAAATATGCAGTTTCTTCTCAAGCAATGTACTGTGCAAATGATTCTACTAAAAGTTTTAAATGTCAATGTAAAGATAAAGTTGCACAATCTGCATTTGTATACTGTGCTATGGAAGAAAGTAAAAATTCCACAACAAAATTACACAACTTTTTAGAACTTTATAATGAAAAATGTGAAAGTATGAACAAAACTTTTACCATGCATAATTTAACAAAAATTTATAACAACGCTACACAATATATTCAAACTCCTAAGGAATATGGTAAATATAACAAAACAGTTGCCATTTTAAGAACTCCTTTGAAATATAACCATACTTCATATAAAAACGGTGAAAAATCTTATTATATTAGATACCAAAACGAATCTACTGGTATTATTGTTGGTATTGTTACTGTTGCTTATTGGTTTGCTGTCTTTTTTGTTGGTGCTTTATATCAACTATTAATTAGATTTAACCCAAACATTCAAAATAATAACAAGATCCAAAAAGTTATTAACGGCACATGGATGAAGACTTATAAACAACCTATTAAATTATTTGGTTTTGAATTAGGTTTCATGCCAAATAGAATCGAATCTATTATTATTTTAGGTTCATTTATTATTTTATTAGTTGGTACATCTGCTAACTACAGATACTTTAAGGAAAATATTATCTGGAAATATAGATCTTTCCAAATTTCTAGATATGTGGCTGATAGATCTGGTTATACTTCTCTTTTCACAATAAACTTAACCTTTTTATTTGCAGGAAGAAATAACTTTTTATTATGGGCTACTGGTTGGAATTTCTCTGGTTTCTTAATGTACCACAAATTTATTGCTAGATGCACTGTTGCTTTAATTATAGTACATGCTGTTGCATACCTTGTAAACTCTATTATAATGGATAAATACAATACTAGACATACACAAGAATATTGGATTTATGGTTCTATTGCCGTTGTTGCTGGTTCTATGATGTGCATTTTTGGTTCTTACACTTTAAGAAAAAAATTCTATGATATTTTCGTTATCGTTCATATTGTTTTAGCTGTTTTATTCTTAGTTGGTACTTGGTATCACTTAATTCACTTTGATTTACAATATTATTGTTACGCTACTATTGGTGTATGGTCTTTAGATAGAGTTTTAAGAGTTGCTAGAATGCTTGTCTTATTTGGTGGTTTCAGAAGAAATAAAGTTACTGTTATTTCTAACCAATCAAAGAATAGTGATGGTTCTGTTGATGAAAATGACTTGTTTTTGAGAATGGATGTAGACAATTATAACAAATCATTATTTAAAGTTAAAGATGGTAACTTTGGTTTTGTTTATATTTTACATCCATTTGGATTCTGGCAATCTCACCCATTCACAATCGTTAAGATTAATGAACATAGTGGTTTCACAATTGTAATTAAGGTCAAAAAGGGTTTAACAAGAACTATTTACAACTCTATACTAAAATCTGGTTCTAACTCTAAATATCTAAAGGTTTGTGTTGAAGGTCCATATGGTGTTTCTAAATCTTCTGTAGTTGCTAAAACTGAAAACTTGGCTGTTGTTACTGTTGGTACCGGTGTTTCTGGACCTTTATGTTACTTAAACCATCATAATGGTTCTGTATCAAACGAAAAACAAATTACTCCAAATATTTTACATTGGGGTGTTAGATCATTGGCTGTTGTTGAAGCTTATAACAAAGAAATTCAACAAGTATTAAGTAAAGGTAATGTTTCTATTAAGGTATACTGTAGAAATAGTAATGCATCAGATGCTAATATTGAAAGTGCTGAAAACTCCTCTGATAGTGATTTAGAAAAGAAAAATGAATCTTCAAACGCTGTTTCAAGTGTTGGTTCCGCTAACAATAGCATCTTCAAATTAGACAACATTGAATTAATTAACGAATATATGTCTATTGAAAATGTTATTCAAAAAGAAATGAATGAATCTAAATCTTTGACAGTTATGACTTGTGGTTTACCTTCCATTTGTGACGAAGCTAGATATAACTTTTTAACTAATTTAAAGACTTCAAAAGGTAATTATAACTTTATTGATGATTCACAAGTTTGGTAAGCAACAATAATAATAATATATATTTATCTTCGAACAATTATTTAATCAACGATGATAACATTATTTAATATATATATTTATAATAAATCATCATCATCATTACCAATTAATGACTCTTTAATTTTCAATAATATAGAAGTTTTCCAATTGTCAAGTTTTTGGAATTTATCAAATTGCATTAAACTTTGACTCATTAAATCAATATCTTGTTCTTTATAACATTCAATTAATTTATCTAATAATTGGAATTCTTTACAATCTTTATCATCAGCTAATTTTTGTTTAGCCTCAGCCAAACTTCTTTCAGCGGCTACAGTATCAGTAAGAACTAATTGTAACAATCCTATTTTGAAATAATAGTCCTTCAAACCCCATGTATTAGTATTTTTAGCTAAATTATTATCTATTAAAACTTGATAAGTTTTTATAGCATTAAATAAATCAGTGTCGTTTTTACTCTGTAAAGCTAATAAATCAGCATATTTCAAATAACATTTATTACTTAATTGTAATGCATTATCTTGCAAATACCAATCCCCAGCACTTTTATAAACATCAGCTGCTTGTTTATAATCTTGAAGTTGTAATTCTAAAATTTCTCCTAATTCAAATTGATAGTTAGCTGCTCTTCTAAATTGGCCCATCTTTAATGTAAATATTTCAATGCCTTTTTTCAAACAATCAATTGCAGAACTATATTCTTGGTCCATTTTATAAAGTTTATACCCTTCAACAAAATTCATTGCAGCTTCATTATAGTTTTCTAACAACTCATATGCAACATTCCCTGCATTCACATAACAGCTTGCAGCCATAGAATAATCTTGTTTAGTTGATAAATTTCCTAGTCTATAGATCTTACCAGCTTGTATATATAAATCTATAGCTTCTTCATAGTTATCTTCAGGTGAAGAAATTAATTTCCAAAGAAATCCTGTTACTGGTTTAGCTTTTTCTTTAGCTTGCTTTATTAAATTTTCTGGATTTGTTGACATTTTAATCTATAAAATATTAATTTTTATAAGTCTTGGGTTATAATAGATATTTTTTTAAATTTTTAAATTGTCTTTTTTTAAAAAATATATATTTAAAAAAAAAAAAAAAAAAAAAAAAAAAGTGGATCTATTATTAACACCATTCTGTGAATTTAAAAAAATGTATATATATTTTTTTTTTATGGTTATCTAACTTATGTCAAATAATATAATCACAAATTCATTCACGTGTATATCATGTGATCATTAATAAAAAAGATAAGCATTTAAAAAATACACACAAGTGAATACCTAATTAGGAAACTATAAAATCAAAAGAAATTTTATGACTAAAATAAGTAAACGTTGAAGAAACAATGTATATTAAATATTTTAGCCCAAAAATATTTTTAACTCTATCTTTATTATTTCTTTTTTTTTTTTTTTTTTTTTTTTTTAAAGTTACAAACTATAAAATTATAACATAAAACAATCATTTTACATAAACCAAAGAAGAAAACTATAGATCTAAATAATTCTATATAAATTAAAAGCTAATCACAAAAAACAACTAAATTGACTTTTTTAAAGAAGCAATAAAGTTAAGCAAATAATCTGTTTTTTTTTTCTTTTTAGTTTTTCTTTTTTTTTTTTTTTTTTTTTAATAAAAAAGTAAACATAATTAAACTTGAAAATGACAGAATTTGATAACTCTAAACATTCAACACAAGGTCCTAAACTTGATGTTTATTTAGATGAAATTCCTTTAAGATCAAACCATTTAAAGATCAACATTTTAATACCGAAAATTATATCGGATAGAGTAACATGGCAACAATTTGAAGATGATATAATAAATAATTATATTAATGAATATTTATTAAACCCAAGTAACGGTTTATATGAAAGATTCCCAGAAGGTTTAAAAACAATAAAAGAAAATATCACACAAACATCGGAAATATTCAATGAGAAGAATTTTGGGAGACATTGGAATGATATTGCATATTTATTATGGGATACACATAAAAACTATTATAACAATGCTTTACTCTTTTTAGATGAAAATATAGGAACACAATCAAATGATATTAACAATTTACCTAGTAAATATCATTATCTTGTGACAACACAACATAAATTAATCCATGTAAAACATCTATTAACAAAAAGAAGGCCAATGAATATTAAAAAAAGATGGATCAATGTATTAGATCCGTATTTAAAGAAAGGTAAATGGTCTGAAGAAGAAGATGCTCTTCTTATGGCTAAGCATGCGCAGTATGGACCTTTGTGGTCTAAAATTGCTTTAGAAATACCAAGAAGAACAGTAGACCAATGTAGTAAAAGATATCTTGAAGCCTTGGATCCCGATAGAAGTAATCAAAATCACCTAGACTGGACTATAGAAGAAGATATTGCAATGATAAAATCTTTAAAAGAAATTGGAAGTAAATGGAGATCCATTGCTTCTTCCTTAACAAACAGAAGATCAGCTTTAAATTGTAGAAATAGATGGAGAAAGATAATTAATGGTTATATAAGAGGTAGATATGATCCTAGGATTGGTGAACTCATTATCCAACTTTCTCAAGATGGTGAATTTGAAGACATTGTAAAATTAAGAAAAGAAATTGAATTGAAAGAAAATGAAAGAATGGAACGTAAAAAAATGAAAAAACTGAAAAAAGATGAAAAGTCTACTAAGAATAATGAACATTTTAATAAAGATGGTTATAAAAATGATGGTGATGAAGATGTAGAAGAATTTGATGGTCATAGTGATGAAAATATTGAAGATGACGGTTATGAAGAGCAAGGTTATGTAGATGATGTCAATTTAGATCCAAATATGAATTTAAATGTTTCAAAACAGATAGAAAATAGTAATGATATTGCATCAGCGTTTAATAAAGATTATTCATTATCTAAGCAAACATCTTTGAATATACCAGGCATTAAATCTAGTTTAGACCCAGAAAGCCATACATTAATGGATCATCTAAATAGACCAGCACCATCACTTGTGTCAAATTTCTTAGAACAACAATTTGATCAACAACAATTTCAAACTAATCATCAAGGAATTCATGCAATGTCACCAGGACCTTATAGTTTATCGATGTCACCACCTGGTGGACCATCTTCAAATCTTTTAGGATTAATGCATACACCAAAACCACATGATATAATAAGTTCTTTAAGAACCACACAATTACCATCAACCACACCATCTTTTGTTAATCCTATGTTAAACAATACAATTTCTAATTCCAACACAAACACTAGTAATATAATTACCTCACCCATACAAACTGGAAGTATTAAAAAGGTTGTTAATAATACGCCTTTGCAAAGCATAAAATCATACAGTTCTGCAAACAAAACACCAAGACCAAGTTCTGTACCATTAAAAAGTAATAATATTGAATGGAAATTTCAACTTAAACAAAAAAATTTAACATTATCATCAGGAAATATAACTTCTGAAAAATTAGTTTCTATGTTAATAGAGCAAGCAAAATTAAACAATTTGAAAATATCCATACATCAGCATATACACAACCATTATATGCCTGTAGTAGATAATTCTGATAAAGGATCTTCTTCACATAATACATCACCAAACAGTGATCAACATAATTTAAATAGAAACATGCGTGGAGGCAGCCATTCTTCTGGAAACTCTGCAGCATCGCCTGTGCTGAATAGTTCAAGAGAAATGCAAAGCACAACATCATCTGCAAATAATGGAGGAATACAAGCTGCAAATGGATCATTTGGTACTAAGGTTATCAAAGATTTAAATGATATTGGTGCATATAGAGTTCGTCACTTTAAACAACTAGATATTAAAAAAGTACCTAAACTTGGAAGTAATAGTGGAAGTGGAACCAGCATAGGGAAAAAAAGAAGTAGAAGTGGATCCTCACCTGGAAGTGGAAGTATAGGGAAAAGAAGATTGAAATATGGTAATAATTATACACCAAGCACAACTACTAGTAATCATAATAATAATGGCGGAAGTAATAATTCTACAGGTTTAGGGTCAAATGTTAGTGTTAGTAATAGATCTTCCGTTGTAGGTAGTACGGAATACGAGAATGATGGTGAAGATTTTGATTTTTGGGATGCATTAATGCAAACTAACCCACTATCACACGTTAAAAAAACTCCAAAACCTGTCAAAGAAAAAAAAGATAAAAAGTCTTCTGAAAAAGATGCTAATAATGATTTAGATTATTATATGTTAGGTTTCAATCCTTCTTAATATTTTAATAAGTTTATATATGTGTATGTAATAATAAATATATCGTTTTTTAAAAAAATCAAACATTATTATATTGGGTATGGTTCATATATCATTTTTATATGGAATAATGTTAATTTATTTTATAAAGAACTTTTTAATGAAATCATTGTCTTTCTTATATTCTAAATAAGAAGAAGTATAAGTGACTATATCTTCACCAAGTTGCAAATAATAGTCTAAGTAATATTTAACAGTTTCATTTCCATTAGATATTTTTTGGGTATTTAATCTATATCCTGTTTTATAATTTAGTGTTGATAGTAAAGTGGATATTAATAAAAGATCAGTGGACAAATGCACAATTTTTCCTACAGTGATACTAACCATGGTATTTTTTAAGTTAATCTAGTAAGCTTATATGGTTATTTGCTTACTAAAGGGTTTTATTATAACTACAATAAAGAAGTGTTCTTTGCAAACAAAAAAAAAAATACATCTATAATAGTTTATTAAAAACTATCAAAGATTTGCTTCTCTTTTGTCAAAAAAATATTTGGTAATAAAGATATAGAATTTTTTGGCAAAAATAAATTGATTAACTCCGATAAGGATGCATACTATCATTTGATTTTATCAATGCTAAAAGGCATTGAACAGATATATGTATTAAAAGCTTCATGCATTTCAAGGTATATATCAGATGTAAAAATTATAATGTTATTAACGGTATATATCATTTATTATAATACTAGATATTATATAGAAAAAATAACTCTAGCTGTTACTACTGTTATCATGAACGTACATATGCGTGAATAAAATTCAAAGAGTTAAAACAACTCATTATAGCTGCAGTATACTTTTGCATTATTCCTGATAACACTATATACCTACATATTTTATCCTATTTGTATTTACAAAATACCAAAAGGTAATAATTTATAATTGTTTGTTTTAAAAAAAAATTTTTTTTTTTTTTTTACGCTATATGTTTAATACATATTCATATTTGAAAAAAATATTTAAACTTTTTTCAATACTTTAAAATCTAATTATCATTACATCATTCTTAATGCTTTATAGTAATGATAAAATCCATAAAACCCAGCTTCATATATATATATATATAGACATAATAAAATTAACACACATTTAATATACACTAAAAAATGTTATCTAGAATATCACCTTTATCTAATAAGCTAACAACAAATCTTACTATCAAAAACACCTTAAAATTTAATAAATGTTTAAATTTAAATACTACATTGATCGTTGGTAAGAGATATCAATCATTAGTTAAGCCTGCTAAAAAACAAGTTATACATATACAACCTATTGCCACTAAACCTTCACATATCTCTGATAAGGCAATGACTATTGAAAGAAAATTACCAGATCCTAGTAAAAAATATAGAAAAGGTACAAATCCATTTGTTTTTGTTTTATATCTAGGTGTTATTTATATTGCTGCAGAATTAATCTTCAATTATGAAAGAATGCATAACGCTTCTGTTAATAACACATTATTAGAACTTAGAAGAGACCCAGATGCTAGAGAAATCTTAGGTAATAATATTAAATTGTATGGAATTTATCCATGGATATTTGGTGAAATGCAGCAAGTTAAAGGTAATGTAGATATTTGGTTTAAAGTTGTTGGTAGTAAAGGAAATGTTGGTGTTGTTAAATTTAAAGCTACTAGACCTTTAAACCAATTAAACTTTGTTATTGAAGAATGGGTTATGACATTAGAAGATGATGAAACCAAGAAAATTGATATTTTAAACACTGTTGGTGATTCAGACTTCAAATTATAAAATATTACTTAGTAATAAGTAGTAATTTTTTTAATCATATTTTTGTTTTTTGCATTTAAAAGTGACCCTCGATTTTAAATAAAAATATAGTACATGTATATACAAAGAAATAATAACAAGCAGATTTTATTTTTTCTAATATTGATAGGTTTAATTAAAGTTCCTGAGTTTGTTTTAAAAGATTTAATACTTTTACATCGATTCTATCATTGATGGTCCTGTTTTTTAATAAAACTTTTCTTTTGACTATATGCATGCTTAGAAGTCTTTGTAAATGAATATTATTCTCATCATCAATTTTTTCTAGCATTTCTGCATATTCTTCTTTTCTTTTTTTGACTGTATTTTTATACCTACTAACTTCTATATCCCATAAGCATTTATCTAAAGTAGAAGTGTTAAAAGTTGTCAGAAATGTTAATAAATACGAATATAATTCAAAAGTTATTGAATCACTGGTTTTATAAGAATGAACTTTTCCTGTTTCTAGCAAGCTTACTAACGAAAGATATTCATCAACCACAATCTTATTAGAATTTTTTGACTCTTTCCATTCATTATTTATATTTGTATACTTCTTTATAAAAAAATCTTTAAATTCATCATTTTGAATAAAATTACAATTGTTAATATCAAGTTTAAAGTTATGCAACTCCATTATGTTTTTATCAACATTCTTTTCTAAATCATTTATTTCCTCCATCTTTTGGCAATCTAGCTGTTTAAACTCATTGAAAAAATTATTAATCTTGCTCAAATCATCACTTCCAGGATTTTGTAATTCTGTTATTAAGATTTCTAAAAGATTTAGTCTATCAATAGCATTTTTATTTTCTGATTTAAAATTGTCAGAATTTTTACTAATACTACTTTTAAATCCAGCCATTTTTTCTAAATTGCTAACAGAAAAAACAAAATTAATGCTATTTGATATAATATTGTTACTTGTTAAATGATTGTATATGCCAAGAGCAACAGAAAGTATAATTTTTAGCAGATCAAGGTTATTTGAAACAAATTTATTTAAAACTGAAAGTCTTGAGACTGAAACCTTAAGTTCCTTTATTAAATCATATGTTTCTTTTAATAACTGAGTTGATTCACATCGTTTATTCCAATAACCATCCATGTTATAAACATATAATAATAGTTTTAAACTATTGTCAATGTAATCATCATTCATATAATTATAAACTGTATCATCTATTCTATCAATATTGTTTGATTGTGTGCTTTTAGACAACTTGCATTCTATTTTTATTCCACAATAAACCTCAATCTGATGCCACCAAATATCCTTTTCACACAGCAAAATTCCTTTAATAAGATTTTCAAATTGTTGTTTATTTTGTTTATCTCTCCAATTGGTACGAAATTGTATTTGTATCATTCTCAAATTGCTTTCAAAAAGCTTATCACGGGTTGCATTTTTATATTCTATACTTTCATAAACCTTTGAGTTTTCTTTTTGATGGTCATCATTTAATTCGTTTTTAGCAGAATTTTGGCCTGGGTCTTAACTGGCTATAAGATAATGGTTTATTAGATTTTAAGTTATTGTATTCGGCTAAGAAATATTGATCTAATAACCTTTCAGTTGGTTTACTTAATTCAAAAGATATTAACTTAAGCTTATTTTTGATACATGATCCATTCTCAATATTCCAATGAAATTTTTTATATTTTGATTTAGTATTTAAAAACTGTATGGCTTTTTTATGATTTAATAACGGTGCTGGTGGTGGTGGTGGTGGTGGCGGTGGTGGTAAAATATTACTATTCATACATTTTGGTGTGAGAGGATTGTCAATACTATCAGGCATCTACTAAGTTTAGATATAATATGGTACAATGCAGATTTATACTCTCATTATACTAATATATATAATAAACAACTTATATAGAAACTTCATTTTTTTGTATTTTTTTTTTTATTTATTTCTCTAGTTATTATTTCATTTTTATTTATTTTTTTTTGTAATTATTCATTTCCTCATAGATTTTTTTTTATTTCAATTAATTAAACCGTTTAAAACACTTATACCTGTTTTCTTCTTTTTTCCCTTTTGTAAACTAAAAATGGAACACCCGTAACAAACCCATTCAGCCAACCTTTTAAAATACTCATATTAACAACAATCAAGCACGGCCTAACCGCATATATTAAACCATTTAAAAAGTGCTTTGGATAATTATGTCTTAAAACAGTTATATTGATCATCAAATCAGATGCATTTAAATTAGTATTAAGTTGATCTAATGATGCTAAAACTCGTTGTGTTATCATTATTAATGATTGTGTTAGCTTTAGCAACGGAGCTTGTTCTATACAATGCACAATATATAAGCTATCACCCTTCTTAAGCAATGTGGATATTGTATAAAGTATAGACTCTAGAGAACCATCGGATTGGATTATATAAGTCTTTGGAATATCATTTGTTTCTATGTTTGGATAGAATGTAGGTTTGGCCCCTACATCTGCTTTCTTTGAAACTAAATCCTTGTTAGCTAAAACTAAACTTAACTTCTCACAGGTATTGTTACAGAAAGTTTTATGATCTATAGAGTCTAATAACCCTTTCTCTAATTGGTTATTATTATCCTTCTTATATTTTTCAATCCATTCTTTACAGTTATCAATCACATCAGTAAATGGGATTTCATTATTGGGCATTACTAAAGAAGTAAAATCATACTTCATTTGGTCCACAAACATATTTTCATCAATATCAATAATCTTTTCTTCATCGGATGAGTACATGGTATGATTTTCAGGATTCATATGATGTCTATGTTTTTCTTTTTTTACTAAGCTTACAGAATTTGTTTCAACGGATGAAATGGACTCTGTATCTGAAACACTTAACTCATCATCTTCGTCTTCATCACTCTGGATAGATTCTTCTTCTGAATCATAATCATCATCATCTATTATTCTAACTCTTTCTGTATATGGGTTTCTATTTAAAATTGAATATTTTAAATCAGCTTTTAAATTTGAGTCTTGAACAGATCTACTTCTTGATCTAGATGGTGACCTAGAAGAGTTTTGAAAACTTACACCATCTGAATAATCTGTATCAGACGTTATACTTCTTTTTCTACTCTTGGATCTGCTAGCACTACTTCCCCTGTGTACATTACTTCTACTTGTGACTCTGCTTAATGATCTTCTTGAATATATAGCATTGCTATTTTCTCTGTGATTAGAGATCATAGGTACCATCATATTACTATCTATGCTAATGTGATTATTACTACTATTGGTATTAGGATGGCTTACAGCATTACTTAAGTCTATAAAAATTTGCGGAGCTCTACCTCTTCCAACATTATCATCTTGCCTGGAATCCATTTTTTTTTTGGTTTGTTTCTTACTAAAATAAAAGTTATAATAGATATAAAAAAAAGAAAATATTTAATTATAAATCTTTGTATCTGTGTGAACTATTATGTGGTCTAACAAATTTAAATCACCAGTATACAGAAACAAATATATATAGAAATATCTTAACCTTATTTAACGATTTGGTTTATGTATACATATATAATAAAATAAACACTTTTTTAACAAATTTTATGTTTTTTTTATATTTTTCTAATCTTTGTTATTAAAATATTGCGCCCACTACTCCCCTTTATTTTTTTTTTCTTATACCTTAAGGATATTTATCACCAGCCCCTTTCAAAAGAATAGATACAGATTACCTTAAAACTTTATTTAATTAATCACATGATAGTAATAATTATTATTTTTTTTTTTTTTTTTTGAAATAAACATCATAATCATCATTTAATTAAGTTTAAAATATTTAACATTGTAAATCTTCATGCCAGGCCAACCCAGGATTTCCCTATTATTAACAAAATGAACATTTTTTTATTACAACTAAATGTCAACAGTTTTAAAAATAAATTTATTAAAAACAAAATTGTTGATTCGTTAGATAAAAAAATTAAAAGCAATAATAAAACAAAACTCATAGTGATGCCAGAATTATCATATGGTAAATACATATTTGCAAATAAAGAAGAAGTAAACATAGAACTAGATAATAATAATAACCTTATAAGTTACTTTAAAGAATTAAGCCATAGATATAATGCATATGTTGTTTCAGGTTTTATAGAAAAAGCTGGTGAAAATCATTTCTATAATAGTAGTATGTGTCTTTACAAAGACGAGATCATCTCAATTCATAGAAAAAAACACTTGTATCACTTAGATGAAAAGTGGGCACAAGAAGGAAGTAAATTTTCAAGTTTTAGCATACCTTTAGAAAATGGAAAATCTGTTAAATGTTCAATGGGAATCTGTATGGATGTAAATCCGTATAAATTTGAAGCCCCATTTGAAAAATACGAATATGCAAGCTATTGTCAAGAAAACGATGTACAGTTATGTATCATTCCAACAGCCTGGACGCACCAAATGTCAGTTTTACAAGGTGAAGACGAAGAAAGCTCTAAAAAGAAAGAACTAGCATTAAATAATTTAAACCAGCAGTATCCATTCCTAACCAATCCTAGCCTACCTATAAACTTCACTTCAAAAGACGGAAACAATAATGGAAACTTTTTATTTAGTCCATGTGTAGAAACGTTAAACTATTGGTATGCTAGATTTAAGCCACTTCATTCTCTAGAGAATAGATATTTATTGTTTTGTGATAAAAGTGGTATAGAAAAAAATGTGTTATATGCAGGAAGTAGTGCTTGCTTTAGAATGAATAAAGATGATATAGAAGTTAAAGGATATTTGCCTGTTGGGGTAGATGATGTCCTTGAGGTTGAAATCGATGTTTGAGTTTTAATTAAATAGTCATATATACTCATCTTTAAACTGTTAACAAATTTATTTATTATTAAACTAAAATATTCTACTAAAATCAATTTCGGTATTTCATACCGAGATCTGTTATCCAAAAAAATTATAGTCATCAACAAGACCTAGTTTTTTTTTTTTAAAAAAAAAAGAAAAAAAAAATTATATTGTAAATAGCAAGAACAAGAAGTTGAAATTTTTTTTTTTCCTTGAATTTTTTTTTCACTATAAATCAATGATGTAATCATCTAGTTTAAAAACTTTTTTTTTTAAAAAAAAGAAAAAATAGTTTTTGTCTAGTGAGATGATATATAAATACAAACACTAAAAATTAATCTTCTCTTTTCACTTTCTTTTTTTATAGAATTATTAATTTTTTTTTTTTTTTTAATAATTGAAAAATATAATAAATTAAACAAAACCTAAATCGAAATATATATATACTCGAAAACCAAAAAATGCCAGAATATATTAAACCACATACACCATCTGAAGATTTGAAAAAAGTCATTATTATTGGATCTGGTGGTTTGGCCATTGGACAAGCAGGTGAATTCGATTACTCTGGTTCTCAAGCTATCAAGGCCTTAAAAGAAGAAGGTATTGAAGTTGTTTTAGTAAACCCAAATATTGCTACAAACCAAACATCTGAAACATTAGCTGATAAAATTTACTACTTACCAGTCACACATGAATACGTTTCTTATATAATTCAAAAAGAACAACCACAAGGTATTCTTTTAACCTTTGGTGGTCAAACTGCTTTAAACTGTGGTATTGCTTTAGAAAAAAGTGGTTGTTTAGCCAAATTCAATGTTAAAGTTCTTGGTACTCCAATCAAAACTTTAGAAACTTCAGAAGACAGAGAAATGTTTGCTGATGCTTTAAAAGAAATTAATATTCCTATTGCTCAATCTGTTGCTTGTGAAACTTTAGAACAAGCAGCTGATGCTATTAAGGAAATTGGTTTCCCTGTAATTGTCAGATCCGCATTTGCCCTTGGTGGTTTAGGTTCTGGTTTTGCTTATAATATGGATCAATTGAACGCTTTAGTTACTAGAGCTTTATCCTTATCTCCTCAAGTTTTAGTTGAAAAATCTATGAGAGGTTGGAAAGAAGTTGAATATGAAGTCGTTAGAGATTCCACTGGTAATTGTATAACTGTTTGTAATATGGAAAACTTTGATCCTTTAGGTGTTCATACTGGTGACTCTATTGTCGTTGCTCCATCCCAAACTTTGTCTGATGAAGAATTCCATATGTTAAGAACAGCTGCTATTAAGATTATTAACCATTTAGGTGTTGTTGGTGAATGTAATGTTCAATATGCTTTATCTCCAGATTCTTTAGACTACTGTGTTATCGAAGTCAATGCTAGATTATCTAGATCTTCTGCTTTAGCTTCTAAGGCCACTGGTTATCCATTAGCTTATACTGCTGCCAAGATTGCTCTTGGTTATACTTTACCACAACTTCCAAATCCTATCACTAAAACTACAGTTGCTAACTTTGAACCTTCTTTAGATTATACTGTTATTAAAGTACCTAAGTGGGATTTGAGAAAATTCCAACACGTTAAAACTGATATTGGTTCTGCTATGAAATCTGTTGGTGAAGTCATGTCTATTGGTAGATCATTTGAAGAAGCTTTCCAAAAGGCTTTAAGAGAAGTTGACCCATCTATTTTAGGTTTCCAAGGTTCTTCAGAATTTGAAGATAAAGAATATATGGAAGAAGTTTTACAAAACCCAACTGATAAGAGATGGATGGCCGTTGGTCAAGCTTTAATTCATGAAGGATACTCTGTTGACAAAGTACACGAATTATCTAGAATTGACAAATGGTTCTTACATAAATGTAAAAACATTGCCGCTATGCAAAATCACATAATTAATGAAATTCAATCTATTGAAAAATTAACTCCAGAATTATTATTAAAAGCTAAAAAAATTGGTTTCTCTGATAAACAAATTGCCCAATTTATTAACTCTGATGAAATTACTTTAAGATCTTTAAGATTAAAGCATGATATTCACCCATGGGTTAAAAGAATTGATACTTTAGCTGCGGAAGTACCAGCTAGTACTAACTATTTATACATGACTTATAATGCCTCTTCTCATGATGTTACTTTTGATGAAAATCCATATGTTGTCTTAGGTTCAGGTGTTTATAGAATTGGTTCATCTGTTGAATTCGATTGGTGTGCTGTTAATACTGTTAAATCTTTAAGAAACAGAGGTGAAAAGGTTACTATGATTAACTATAATCCAGAAACCGTCTCCACTGATTTCGATGAAGTTGATAGATTATACTTTGAAGAATTATCTTTAGAAAGATGTTTAGATATCATTGATTTAGAAAAGCCAAGCGGAACAATCATTTCCATGGGTGGTCAATTACCACAAAACATTGCTTTACCATTATTCAACCAAGGTGTTAAAATTATGGGTACCTCTCCAAAAGATATTGATAATGCTGAAAACAGACACATGTTCTCTAAGATTTTAGATTCTATTGAAGTTGATCAACCTGAATGGAAGGAATTATCTACATTACAAGAAGCTTCTGATTTTGCCGAAAACAAATACCCAGTTTTGATTAGACCATCTTACGTTTTATCAGGTGCTGCTATGGCTGTTGTTGATGATTCTGAAGAATTACATGAAAAGCTTGAAGTTGCTGCTGATGTTTCCCCTGAACATCCAGTTGTTATGTCTAAGTTCCATTTGAATTCTAGAGAATTAGATATTGATTCTGTTGCTTGCAATGGTGAATTAATTACATATGCTGTTTCCGAACATATTGAAGATGCTGGTGTTCACTCTGGTGATGCTTCATTAGTTTTACCACCACAAAACACTTCTGTAGAAGAAATTAAGAAATTAAAGGAAATTGCTCAAAAAGTTGCTAAAGCTTGGTCCATCACTGGTCCATTCAATATGCAAATTTTAATTTTACCAAATGGCACAATCAAGGTTATTGAATGTAATATCAGAGCTTCAAGATCCTTACCATTTGTTTCTAAGGTCTTAGGTTGTAACTTTGTTGATTTAGCTGTTTCTGCCTTCTTCAATGATCAAGAAAAGATTAATGAATTTAAGAGCAAATATGGTGATGATTTAATGTTAAACAAGAAATATGATTATGTTGCTGTTAAATCCCCTCAATTCTCATTCAATAGATTAGCTGGTGCCGATCCATTCTTAAGTGTTGAAATGGCCTCTACTGGTGAAGTTTGTTCTTTAGGTAAAGACTTAAAAGAAGCTTATTGGGGTTCTATTCAATCTACTATGAACTTTAAAGTTCCAATCGCTACCGATGATAAGAAATTAGGTATTCTATTTGGTGGTAACCTTCCAGAATTAGAATCTACTTTTAAGGTTTACGACTCTATTGGTAAGTATAACTTATTTGCTACTGATTTAGAAACTTGTAAAAGATTAGGTCCAAATGCTCAATTGTTAGAATTCCCTGAAGATACCTCTGATAAGAAGGTTTTAAGAAGCTTATATGAACAAAACAACATTACTTGTGTAATTAATTTATCTCATGCTAGAGCTAAAGATACTGAAGATTTAGATTACTTAATGAGAAGAAACTCCATTGATTTCGGTTTATGTTTATTCAATGAACCAAATACTTCTTTACTATTTGCTGAATGTCTAAAGGATAACTATAACTCTAAGTTAGAATTATTAGCTCAAGGTATTAACTTTACAGAAATTCCTCAAGAAGTTAAAGCTTGGGATGAATTTGTTGATTTAAAGTAAATTAAATTAATCTAAATATACGGTTTCTTTTTTATAAGATAATCTTTTTCTTTATGTTATATATATATATATATAACTTTATACATATGTGTATTATTTTAAATGTGATAGATTTTTTTTTTTTTAAACTGATATTTTAATTAACATAATTTAAGATCAAATGATGATTTAAAAAATAATATAGAATTATCAATCAAATATTTATAATGTCTTAATGATTCTAATTGTCAATAACAATTTACAAAGGAGGGATGGCCGAGTGGTCTAAGGCGGCAGACTTAAGATCTGTTGGACAGAGTCCGCGCGAGTTCGAACCTCGCTTCCTTCATTGAATAATTGTTTTTTTATTTTTTTGAAATAAATTTATAAGTCATGTTATTGCAAATGTCTTTTTTTTTTTTTTTTTTTTTAAAGTTAGATTTCGTTTTTTTTTTAAGAAAAAAAAAAGAAAACAAAACAAAAACCACACTTAAAGTTAAATTTACTTTTGTTTAGTAATATAATATTGTAGCTTGATCCTTCTTTATATATAAACATATAATATTAATTTATGGAAGAGTGTGATTACGATGATGATCCTTATATGAATTATATTGAGGATAGTACAAATAGCAGTAACATAGCAGATGATAATATGAATAGAGAAATATATGACCGCAATTGTAAAGAAAAAATACCACTCGAAATATTATTAAAAATGAACGAACCGCTAAAAAATTGTTTACCCTTCGCTAAAAAAAGAAAATTAGAGGAAGAATAATATATATTTTTTAAAAAACTTAATTACTTTTTCTTTTTTTGTGCAATTTGTATTGTATTTTTTATTAAAGAAAAAATAGTACACTGTATTAAATAAGATGACTTTAAAAAACCTATATATTATTGGATTAAATAAATAGGTTGGATTATTTTTTTTATTTTTTTAAATTTTTTAAGCTCGCACCCCTTTGTATTTATTTTATAAAGAGATTTTTCTAGCACATATAATTAGTCATTATATATAAATTTTTAAATACTTTAGAGTTATAAAACACAATATAATAAAAAGAAAAAGAACCACTTTAAATAAACATTTATAACTACACATAATGGGACTTTGTACGTCTAAGGAAGACGAAAATTATAATAAAAATTCTAAATCAAATGCTTTAAAAGCTTATGAAAAGCAAACTAAAAATGTTGAAAATATAAACGCCGATCAACTAAACCTACCATCAAATAACAATTCATACATTAAAAACGATTTACCAGCTATTAAACCAGTCACTATTAATGATGTAGATCAAAAAGATACTTTACTGGTAAATAGTCAGAAAGTCGATATTAGCACGCCTCTGACAAAAAACCCAAGTAGTAAATCTGAAGGTATATCATCTTTACTAAACAATTCACCAAACCAAACAAATGCAAAAAACTTTAAAATGTCAACAGCTCATTTATTTAAAAACAAGGATTTAGTACATGATACTGAAGTTATGAATTCATTGGATGAAATTTATAATGTATTGTTATTAGGTGTAGGAGAAAGTGGTAAATCTACTGTTTTAAAGCAATTTAAAATTTTACATCAAGGTGGGTACTCAACAGATGAATTAATAAAAATGAAACGAGTTATATATAGAAACTTATATGATATTGCCAGAGATATTATAAGAGCCAGAGAACTGTACAATGTTCCTTTTACAACTGAGGAATTCAAATTTTTTCCAGCAATCAAAGATGTTGAGAGTTTTCTTAACATGTTAAAATTAAATATTCCAGATCGATCAAAGTATATAATCACTCATGATTTGAAAAAAGAGGAAGAGGAGGGAAAAAAAGAATTATGTGGGGACCAAGAAGAAGATGTAAACAAAGACAATGGTGTTGAATTGGCTAACGGTAATGGATTTAACAAAGACGATATTAATAGTAAATGCTCTAACAAAGAGGATAATGATAATAAAGGTTCTAACCAAGAAGACATTGATAGAAGTGGTTTTAAAAAAGATAATAGCGAAAAAAACAGTTCTACTAAAGATAATAATACTGATAATGACATATTTAACTACGATGATTTTGAACTTCCTAATAAGCTTATAATGGCTCTTGACAACGATAGTAACAGTGAACAAATAGAGATTAAATATTTGCCTTCCGAATACTTTGGGCATCTTCTAATTCTTTGGACTTCACATCTTACACAAGCCATTGTACATAGCAGTCATAAGAAAAACTTTCGTTTATTAGGGAACGCGAAATATTTTATGGACAGATTGAAAATAATCTCTGAACCAGATTATATTCCAACTGTTCAAGATGTTTTAAGATCCAGATTAAAAACAAAAGGAATGCAGGATACATTAGTTAGATTGAAAAAAGAGCAAGTTACTTTACGAGTAATTGATGTTGGTGGTCAAAGAATTGAAAGAAAAAATTGGATTCACTCATTTGGTAATGTCGAAGTGCTAGTGTTTTGTGTTGCTTTAAGTGACTATGATCAAACATTAAAGGAAGACTCAAAGACTAACGCATTGGCTGAATCTATTGAATTGTTTGATTCTATAGTTAATAGTAGATGGTTTGTTAATACACAAGTAATGTTATTTTTAAATAAAGTTGATATTTTTTTGGACAAAATCCTTGTTTCACCTCTTAAATATTACTTTCCTGACTATAAGGGTGGGGATAAAGATGCTAGAGCATCTATCAAGTATATTCTTGATCTTTTAAAAGCAAGAAATAGATCAGATTTACTAATATACCCACATATTACACAAGCCACAGATACTGAAAATATTGAAATTGTTTTTGCAGCACTAGCTGAAACCATTGTAGAAAACAGAATTAAAAGATCAGGGGCTATGTAATGTGTATGTGTATATAAAGGTATAATGTTACTTACTATTATTATTATTATTTTGTTTTTTAATATGTATTTATAAATAAATAACTTCTAATTATTATTATTATTATTATTATTATTATTATTTTGGTTATATATAATCACATTTGTTTACTTGAATAAAGTAATGTCTATGTTCATATAAATGAAAAAAATCTCTATTTAATGTATTTGTTTCTACCTGATTATCAACTTCTCCTTCTTGTTGATTTAAACGTTGAAAACTTATTAAATGTTGAACTTGATCATTTTTTATAGAGTTTAAGACCTCATTATTAGCATCAATATTGGAGTAATTTAAACCATTATAAATTACATCTTCAATATCATGGGGCAATAAATACTTATCAATATTCAATTGAACTCCAGAATGAAAAAAATTAGGCGGTAGATCTATCACTAAGTCATTTTTATGAGTAACTCTATAATACCCATTCTCAAAATTTAAATGACAATTTTCTCTATTGCTTTCATCTAAATTGTATACATCAAACAAATTATTAACCCATTCTGACATTTCTGCATTAAACATTTTAGGTTGTGCATATGTAAGTACCATTGGATTAAATCCTCTAAGTTTGAATTCTATCCCTGCTAGTACAGCAACAGCCGCTCCTAAAGAATGGCCTGTTATTACAAGTTTATAATCACTGTGTTCAAGAAAAATTCTATCTAAATTAGCCATGAACTCAGGATGTAATGTTTTTAAAAATCTATTAAACCCTGAATGGACTTTACAATTTTGGCAATCAAGTATATCATAATTGAATTTTCCCAATTTCTCATTATTATTTCCACCAATGCCATAACTACTACGTTTAGAGAATGGTTTATAATCAACAAATCTAATATCAAAATCATAAAGCCAATCCCATCTCGTGCTAGATCCTCTAAATGCAAATGTAACCACCTCTCGCATATGATCAATAGCGATATATCCAGTTCCTAATTCATGATTTTTAGCCAATATTATAGTTTCAATGGTAGTGTCATTAATAGCTTTATTATCTTTTATGTCACTACAAAATTTTAAATGGTCTGGACATCCACCATCAGCAAATGTTTTTTTTGGAATCAACTTCTCATCAGAAATACAATTTGTTAATGAACTCATTTTAGCAAAATAAACAAACCTATCATATGTTTGCTGATCTATTGCTACATCACATTCTGATTTTGTAAGTTGAAAAAAGATTTGAATTGATATTATAGATAAATATAATTTATAAAACTTCATTTTATTACTTAATAGTAATTGGATTGGAGATTAGATAAGAATGTTTGAGAAAGAAATAAAAAACAAAAATTGTATCTGGGTTTGTAAGTTTAAGCCTACATATTAAAGGGATGTAAAAGAAAATGATGTTAAGTTACTATAAGTTAGCTATATTTAAGTTTTTGTTTTTTAATAAATTAATATAATTTATATTTGAAATTTTGTGTATTTACTTATATAGTTTTAATTTTGTGTTTCATAAAATTTATCTTTTTTAATTTTAAATATAATACGCTTTTTTAAAAAAAATTATAATTATCTTAATGTTTTTTATTGTTAAATTTTAAATTATATATATATAATATCTAAGCATCTTCTAAAACCGCATTGGACTTTGGTGAATTTAATAAAGATTTTCTATATTCTTTATCAGATTCATCTTCAATTTCCTCCACAGTTATGGATGTAGTTTTTTGTAATAATGGTTCGCTCTTCTCTTCTTCTGATGAGCAACTAGATTCCTCATTTGAATCAGCATCTTCAGAATCATCAGAGTTTACAGAATCATTAATAGCATCGTTTACAGGTGAATGAACAGTTGGCATTGGGTTTTGTCCTAATTCATTTATATTATCATTCTTTAATTCATGCTCGTTCAATTCAACTTCTTGAACAAGTCTGGCTAATTCTTGTTTATATAATTCTTGTAATTTCTTTTCTTTTTCTTTTAACTTATTTGCTTGAGCAATCATTCTATTTTGTTTTTCTTGTAATTTTAATTGCTTTTTTTCATAATCTTCTTTAACTTTATTCATTCTCTTTTGTTTAGCTAAAAATTCAGCTTCTTCTTTTTCTCTTTGTAATTTTATTAATCTTTCTTCTTCCTTCTTTTGTTGAATCAATCTTTCTTTCTCTTCTTTCTTCTTTTGTTGAATTAATCTTTCTTTCTCTTCTTCTTCTCTTCTTAATCTAGAATTCATTTCTTCCAATGCTTTAACTGCATCATTAACAGAAACTTGGTATTCTGGTGTTGGTGATTGTTTCTTAACTCTGTTAGAGTTTTCAAAACTGTTATCAGATTTCTTTTTCTTCAATGAACCATTGGATGTTTTTTTCTTTAAATAAAGCTTTTGAGGTGTGTTGATACACTTCAATGCCTTCTTCTTATACAATTCTAAAGTGATAGTAGCAACATTATCGTCCATAGTCAACGATTTTATAGCTAAAGTTTCATAAGAATCTTCAAATTCAAAAATTTTAACTAATTCACCATTGCTGTTTAAAACTACTAATTCTTTTTCATTTCCAGTCATAGAAAACTTGTAGTCTTTAAAAATCTTTCTACACAAAGCTTCACTAGCTTGATCATAATCTAAAGAAGTAAATTCATTTGGATTACTGTAACTTTGATCAAATAGACTAGCAGCAAATGGGCCAAATATTGGATCAAATAATTGACTGTGTTGGTGTTGTTGTTTTCTGATCTTTAATCTTTGTTGTTGTTGTAAAAAGTTGTTGATAAACATAGAAACTTGTTGTGGAGAAACTCTTTTACCAAGTATTAATCTATCTGGTTCACCATTCTTTGCACCTGCGTCAAACTTCCATAATAAGTTTTGAGGTGATTGATAACTTCTACCGTAATTGGATATCATATGTTGTTTTGGATGAGTGTTCTTTATTCCGTATGGAGAAATACAGAATAAATCTTCTGGACTCATTTGGCTTTGTTGTTCGTAGTATGGGTTTTGTACAAAGTGAAACATTTCTTTATTATTATTTTTTTTTTTAATTGTTTTTGGTTTTATATTTATATTTATCTATGGTTTTTATTTATATTATTTTAATTATAAAATTCATTAAATTAAATTTCAAAATATTTTCTAAAAATTATTATTTCTTATTCTTTATATATATAATTAATTTTGAAAATCATCCATATGATTATATTATTTAAAATATAATAGTTAACTGATATTCTGGAAATTGCTAGATGATTAAAGCTTAAAGATCTAAACCCCTGTTTATCTCACTTTGTTTTTAAAAAATTACGTAAACTTGTTGTGTGTAATTTACTAAGTAGAATGTTCTAGTAACATCATAACTTTTTTTTTTAACAATACATTCAGCCGTACATTATTCACAAATATTTATATATTAAATTATTTACCAGAACATTCTAGAAATTATTATACATTTAAAAAAAAAAAAAAATTAAGTTAAGTTAAAAAATAAGGATAAAACGTGACCAAAACGATACTATCCAGAATATACCTATAATACTTTTTCATAATAGTGCTTTAATACATACGCTAAGTATTTGAATATATAATTTTTATTTCAGTGTATAATTGTTGCTACATAGTCACTTCCAATACTACATTCACCAATGTAACTACAAGCCATATTGTTATGAAAGATAGCCCTATATATTTAACTACCTTGCTGTATTTAAAGAATCCTTTTGATTTATCATTAGTAACAGTGTCCAAAAATAAGTTTTTATTAGTTAAATAACCTTTAACAATTGCATTCTCTATTATATTGTCATTCTTAACAATAAACTTCAAAAAAAATGCTATTAAAGTCATTGAAATTAAGACAGATGACGATGTTAATAATAGATGCACTTGTGTTTTTGAACTGATATTCTTTAATGACCATGAAAAATTAAAAGGTTTTCTAACACATATTGCAACCAAAGCATTGAACCCTATACCTATCATGGAATTGATAGTTGAACTTGATATACATGTTACTAAAGATATGTGGGTGTATTTAATTAAAGACTGTAGTTGCCATTTATAAAGGATGTCACTATTTGTTTTGATTATTTCTGGTGTACCTTCATTATACAATTTTAATACTGCAACATTGGTTAAAATATCTGGGATAGAGTTTCCCCATGCAAAAAATGTCAATCCTAACAAAGATTCTGATATGCCAAAGATATATTGATAATATTCGATAACCCCTATAAGGTTATTTGATAATATAACGATCCATAAAATACTATTTAAGATCCCTAGCAAACAATATATTGACAAATCTTTTCTAAACTCATCAAGTAAGGATGCTGTTGAAATGATTAAATCATTATCTTTAATAAGAGAATCATCTGGATTTTTGCTTGTTGTATCTCTAATATTATTTTCATTGTAACTATTAATGCTGTTTACATCACAAAAAGGATTGTTCAGTGATATTTTTGTCATTTTTTTATACTTTTTCCACATTCTAAACTGAATGCTTGCTAAAAATGTTCCAATAATTACTGGAAATACAGCCAATGCCCAAACTTTAAATAAATTTAAAAAAACCATAAAGACAAATATAGTAAAAAAACCACTTGCATAGCATTGAAAGAGCAAGAAAGCGTATAATCCATTATCCTTAGGGATGGATTTATGGAACCTTGGACATGTCAGTTTTATTAACGACATAAATGGAAATGTAACTATAAATATGAATTTTTTGAATATTCCTTTTCTCTGAAATTTATCAAACTCGGATATTATAAAAGGAAAATGTTTATGAAGTAGAAAATAAATACTTTTATCTTTTTTAATATCATTGTAAACTATTGGTGTTGGTGTTATGATATCTGTATCTATTGGATTGTCACTGTATGAATCAAATCCAACATTACGATCCTCTCTAATAAGAGATGTTTTGTTCTTAGACAATTGCAATTCTATCTCATTATTGGTATCTAATACGTTATATTTTTGGTTATCACCTTCATCTACCCAGACATTTCTATTATTTTCAACATCATTATCATCACCTTCTATAACACTTAAAAAAAAATCTAAATTATCATCTTCTAAAAAATTTGAATAATAATTTTGTAATTTGAAGATATTGTCCGCTTCTTGTTGCTGATCAGCTAAAGTATCAGTTGGTTGTAATTCTATTGTATCCTCTACACAATTCTCATAGTCAACAGCACTATTTCCATGTTTTTTATGATGTCTTATATTATTTAGCATAAATCCAGTATATAAAATAAGTAAAACAATGCACAGAAACATATTTATCGATTTCAATGCACAACTTAAAAGAACTAATGACATTCCTAGTGCAAAAAAATGTAGATCATTGCTTAACTTATTAAATAATGGAACAAGAAATTTTTTCATTTCTTCTCTATACTCCTCACTTCGTAAATTATCCCCAAAATTATTTGAATCGGCATTAAATTCTATTCTTTCATTAACTGAGTAATCTCTTTCAAATTTTTGTTTTATTATAACTCTAAAAATTTTGTTAAATGCTACTAAAACACATCCTGCAGCTATAAATAAAATTGTTCCACAAGCACCTAAAACTTCACTTAAAGCCAAAATGTCTGTATTACTTTTAGCTCCTCCGTGGCCTTTTGATGCAGTATACCAAGCTACAAAATTGGATATTAAATCCGGAGAAGAGTTACAAAATGCCATAAGTATTGATACTAACAAGTTAGAAGAATTGCATAAAAAATTAACATTTATAGCCAGATAATCCTCTGATATAGAGCCCATTAAAAGAAATGAAATAATTAAATGTATAACAGATATTGGGATAGCCCATTTTTTGGCATGATCATATAATGATCCTTGTATAAGATGACCAATTACTGTATCATCTATCTGCATAATCTTTAAAGTTATCAATTAGCTAACTATTGTAAAGTAAACTCTTATAGGTAAAATGTGGACTAATCTTGACTTGGTTTTTATTTTCTTCAATTTTTGTTTTGTGCTTAACAATTTAAAACAAGAAGAAAAAAAACAAAAAAAAAAAAAATTAAAATTAAAATTAGAAATAATGTATTTATTAGGCATTATACCCTGAAAAATTAATGATAAACATGATAACGTGACATTTTTATCTTTGATATTTAAACTGCGATATGTCTACTTAAAATTTCCTTTTTACCGATAAACGTTATATACATCAAAAATGTGTCGTGTGACGTAGTGAACATTTTGTTTACATATAAAAATATATAAAAGATATTATTCAATAAATATTCAAACTTTTTTAAAATACAAAACTATAATAATATACAAATAAAACATCTTTTATATAATTGATAACAATATATACATAAAAAAAAAAAAAATAAATAAATCAATACATGAAAATTACTCTTAAATTAAACATAAATAATATATAAATATATTTTAATTAAGCCTTCTTTGGATAAGATGGACCAACTTCTTGAATAGATAACTTGGCTAAAGCTTGACCTCTGTCAATAGACTTTTCTAAGGATTCACCTAAGATTAAACCAGCAACGAAACCACCAGCAAAAGCATCACCAGCACCGTTAGTGTCAGTGATCTTAGACTTTTCTAATGGATGAACAGCAATTTCATTAACAGATAAATCAGATTTAACTAAAACAGTTGGTTCTAAACCATGGGTGAAGATAACAGTAACATCTTTGTTGTAATCTTCAATGATTTTTTTAGCAATAGAAGCTAAATCGTCACTTTTAACACCAGCTTCTGGGTAGAAGGATTCAACAAAAGAAGCAGCTTCAGTTTCGTTAGCAATGATATGAGTAGCATATGGTAAAACTTGAACTAAAGCATCCTTGAAGAATTGTGGAATGAATGGAGCAGAGAAGTTGATAACAAATGGCTTACCTGTTTCTTTAGCATGCTTACCTAACTTAACAATAGCTTCTGGGGAAACGGTTAAGTGGAAACCACCAATATAGAAAGCTTTAGCATTTTCAACAACAGTCCAGTGGGTGTCTAAGTGTTCTGGCTTGAAGTGGTTAGCAGCACCTAAATCAGTAACAAGGGATCTATCAATACCGTTAATTAAAGCGGCACATTTACCAGTACCAATTTCTTCGTTAACTAAATATAAAGAAGTGACACCAGCCTTTTCATTTTCTTGTAATAATTGTTCAGAGAATTTATCTTTACCTACACAACCAAAGTAAGCAACCTTATTTGGACCTAATTCATAAGCAGCACCTCTAGCAGTGTTTTGAGCAGCACCACCAGCAACAAAGATAGTAGAATCAAGAGCAACTAATTCATCAAAGATAGCCATTCTAGAGTCAGTCTTTGCATCTTCAATTAAGATAGCGTCATTAGACTTTAAAGAGTACTTTTCTAAGTATTCTGGTGTGACGTTGGCTTGAACATCTAATAAAGGGTTACCTAAACAAACTAAAGGATATGACATTTTTGTACTAAAAGAATATGAATAATGTAGTTGGTTTTTAAATGATCTTTTAATTAAATTACTAATCATTGTTTTCAAAATCAAAAAAAAAAAGAGAATAGTAATAACCTAGAAGAACTGTTTTAAGTGATATTTCTTATCTGATAATTTATATTAAATGAACTTTGAAATGATTTGATAAAAAAAAAAAAGACGAATTGAAATAATATATATTTTTAATACTAAAAGAAAATTTTTTTTAGAAAAAAGAAAAGAGTGTAAAAAAAAGAGTGTAAAAAATAAAAACAAAGAAATAGTCGGACTTTATTTGTGTAATTATATACTTAAGGAAATCTGTTAATTGTATAGTTGTGTGTATATAAACATAGATGCAATATTTAAATTACATTTCTTAAACAAAGCGTTGATATTTTATAATTATTTCAACAAAGTTTAAATAAAAACATTTACTGAATGTTTTATTTATAACACGTATAAACAGACTTCGTTTATTAAAATTATTCAACAAAAATAGTATATAAATTGGATGTTTAATTAATGTATGTTTTCACGTGTAAGAGATCAATATATAAATATAATTCTTTTAAACCCAAATTTAAAGATTTTTTTTTGTTGTTAATTTTTTTTTTCTTAATCTTATTATCTTAACTTACAATTCCTTTTTTTTATTTTTCCTGTATAGTCGCTAATCATGGTTGATAGTATTAACTAAGATTACTTTATTTTTAAACATTTAACATAGTTATTATATTACTTTTAATATAGAGAGATATATAAACCAAAAAGAAACATTTTAACACAAATAATATATAAAATTTAATGGTAACATTTGTGAGTGAGACTGGCCTTAAAGACCCATTTTTATTATTTTCATTGTATCCAAATGAGAAGAGCTTATATTGGAGACATTTGCATGAGATTATTGGATCATTTGTGTTTTATTGTGTTCTTTATCAATTTTTATCTGCACCTATTCTAGATTTTACTGTTCCTTTATTTTTCAGAGGAAGTAAAAAACATAACCAACTAAAACAATGGAATCAATTAAAGAAATCTAATGTAAAGAAGGATAAACATTTATATTTAAATTTTAAAATTCATGTTGTTGCTATGGTTCAATGTTTAATATCCATCCTTGTAGTTTTACCATCTTTAAATTTAAAATTTGATTTGAATATTATAACTTTCCAAGATGAATTTATTTCAATGATATCTGCTATCACTATTGGTTATTTTATTTGGGATTTATATGTCTGTATTAGATGGTTTAGTCTTTTCAAATTTGAATTTTTATTGCATGCAATTTGTTCATTATTTGTTTTTGTAAGCTCTCTTACACCAGTATACCAAAACTACGTTTCTAAATTTTTATTATTTGAGTTATCTTCTCCATTTGTTAATATCAATTGGTTATTTTCCACTTTAATTAAAGAGTTTGAATGCGATATTCCAACAATTCTCAATGCTATCAATGGTCTTTTATTAATGGCAGTCTTCTTCACTGTAAGAATTTTATGGGGCTGGTCATGTATTGCTATTATGGGCTATTATGTATTTGCTAAGCAATGGTTCTTAGATCCTCAATTCCCAAAGATGATTATGTTAATTACATTCATTATTAACATGGCTTTAAACACTCTAAACTGTATGTGGTTGAGTAAGATGGTTAACATTGCTATGAAAATGGCAGGTATGGGTTCTAAAAGTAAATCTAAAAAATTATAGATTTTAAAGTACACTTTATATTTAAAAAAGAATAAAGATTATATAGTAGTATATACTTACATGTTAACGATATTATGAATTTAATGCATTACATAGTGAAACATCAGCTACGCTAATAAGTTAAGTAAATGTCTTATAGTTTATGCACATTTTAAATGTAATTTATCATTTAATTCACGTGTAAAACACAAACACGTAACATAAAATCTTAAACTTCAAACAGTCTTTTTTTTTATTTTTATTTTTTTTTGCAAAGTAAAAATAAATATTCTATTTTTTATTGGAAAAAAAATTAACATCAAACTCTATTTTAAACTTAAACAATACAAGTATAAATAACTTTTCTTAAAGTAAACCAAAACTAAAAAAAATGTCATTTTCTAGCATCTTTGATAGTTTTAAAAATACTGGGATTTTTCAAATGGTATCCCCTGTCCCATATAAAAAGTTAATCATTGGGTTTACTATTTTTAACTTTGCATTTGAAAGATATGTTTCATTAAGACAATATAAATTATTAAAGAGTAAAGATAGAAAATTACCAGAAGTTTTAGAAGGAAAAATTGATGTTAAGAAGTTTGAAGAATCAGATGCTTATGGTTTAGCTAAAAGTAAATTTGAAATGTTTTCATCTACTTTTGGTGTTATTGTATCCATTGCTACCTTATTAATCCAACCATCAATTTGGAATTATTCTTCATTTTATGGTGATAAGTTTTTAAGTTTAATTTTAAGAAGAGATTTCCATATGAACTTAATTACTTCTAACATTGCCTTTTTCGTTTTAAGTACTTTAATTTCAAACGTCATCTCTGCTCCTATGTCCTATTATCAACACTTTGTTTTAGAAGAACAGTTTGGATTTAATAAAATGACTAGAAAATTATTTTTTACTGATTTATTAAAGACTAATTTCTTAATCTTCACTTTAGCTTCTCCTATTATTTATTTATTAGGTTGGATTTTACAAAAATGTACTGATAATTTTATTTTCTATATTTGGTTATTTGTTTTATTCTTACAAATAACAATGTTCTTATTAAATGATCTTGTCATTCAACCAATGTTTAACAAGTTTACTCCATTAGATAATCAAGAATTAAAGGACAAGATTGACGCTTTAGCTAAAGAATGTGGCTTCCCATTATCTGAAATATTTATGGTTGATGGATCTAAGAGATCATCTCATTCTAACGCTTATTTCACTGGTTTACCATTTATGAAAAAGAAAATTGTCATTTTTGACACTTTAATTAAGGATTCTAGTATTGATGAAGTTGTTGCTGTTTTAGGTCATGAAATTGGTCATTGGAAGATGAACCACATTACTAAAATGCTTATCTTCTCTCAAATCCATTTAGCTGTTTTCTTTAAATTATTTGAATCTGTTTACAAAAATGAAAATTTATTCAGTGATTTAGGTTTTATTATTGATAGATCTTCAAGCAATGTTACATCTACTTTACCAGGATCAAATATTGCTGTTATTAATAATTTCCCATTCTTAATTGGTTTGATTTTATTCTCTCAATTAATCCAACCAACTGATACTTTAATGAGCTTCTGCTTAAACTTATTCTCTAGACATAATGAATATGAAGCTGATAAATATGCTGCTGATTTAGGTAAAGGTGAGAAATTAAAGACAGCCTTAGTTTCATTACAAGTTGCTAACTTGAGTACTATATCTGTTGATTCATTATTTTCTAAATACCATTACTCTCACCCAACACTTCCTGAAAGATTAATTGCGATTGATAAGCACATTTCAACCACCGAAAAGAAACAAAAATAAACAAATAACATGATGTTTCTTAAAGAAAATGTTAGTGATTATATAATATTATATTTAGAATAATAATAAAAATTATTGATTAAACATCAATCGGGTTTAATTTGTCTTTGTATAAAATATATTAATAATATTTTTATAACCCTGTTTTTTTTCTTTGTAGTTCTGGGTGGCAAATTTTTTTTTTTTTTTTTTTTTAAATTAGCGTTTATACATAAACTTTATATAATTAGTTAAAAAACTTTAAACATGTTAAAAATATTTACAAAACCAAGAGAGTTTTAATATACATACATATATACAATTTTATTAGAATGTCTTTAGTTGAAACTTCTATACCTGAGGCCGATGCAATGGATATTGAACCAGTTCAATCATCTATTAACCCTGTAGAAATCCAAGATAAATATGTTGATAGTTTATTTACTATTTGTAAAGATTTATTAAATATATCAACATCATCTGACACTCATAAAGTATTAAGACAAATAAGTTCATTAAGATCAGAATTAACCCAAGAAAATTTAACTATATTTTTAAAGATTTTATTGCCAAATGAAAATAAAGATAAATTGAATATTTTAAATTATGTAAATACTAGAAAGTCTGTTGTAGATAATGAAGATTTAATTAGAAACAATCTTCCTATTGAATTTTATTGTTTAAATGATAAGGGTGACGAAATTTTATTAAACCATGAAATATTAACTTTTGTCTATTCATTAATTCAACTTTATTTATTTGATAATGGTGAACTTCAACTTTTAGCAGAATTTAATAATAAAGAAATCATTAATAAATTATTCTTAACTTATAATAAAAATATGGATTTATTTAATGCCAAGCTATGGTTTTATATTCAATTGTCAGATGAAAAATTAAATGATAAACAAAATTATGGAATTATTGAAGATTTATTGAAGTACTTAAAAATTTCTGTATTAAATCATGATCCTGAAACTCAAGTTTCTATTATATGTGGAATATTAAGAGCTTACTTGTTTAGAGGGGATATCTTATCTGCTAGCGAATTTGTTTCTAAAATTGAATATCCAACAAACTTTGATGTTTCTTCTTCTTTAGAAGCTAGATATTTATATTACATGGCCAAGTTATTTGCTATCCAAATTGAATATGAAACAGCTAATGACCATATTGTTGAAGCCATTAGAAAAGCTTCAAACAAATCTAATGATTCAAATGGATTTTTACAAATTTCTTATAAATTAAAATGTGTTATAGAATTGTTAATGGGAAATATTCCTGAATTATCATTTTTCAAGAACAAAGAGATTGCAGGAGATGTGATCAAACCATACTTTTTATTAACCAAATCAGTTAAGTTAGGTGATTTAGATAGCTTCACTAACATTATAAACAAATATAAACAAACATTTATCAATGATGATTTGTATTTATTAGCACAAAGATTAAGATCAAATGTTTTAAAGACTGGTATGAAAGTAATTTGTAAAACTTATAATAAAATTCATTTAAGAGATATATGCTTAAAACTAAAACTTGATTCAGAACAAACCACAGAATATATTGTTGCTAAATGTATAAAAGAAGGAGTTATTGATGCTAATATATGCTATGAAACTGGTGTGGTTGAAACATTTAAAGAGCTAGTTATTTATGAAACTAAAGAACCACAAAGATTATTTGATGAAAGAATACAATTTGTAACACAATTGAAGAATGATTGTATTAAATCATTAAAATATCCTGAAAGAGAAGCCAAAGATGATATAGTTGAAGAAGATTTAATATCTATGAATCCAGAGACATTATCTTCAATATTAGACGATCTTTATGATGACGAAGATGATGATTTTGAAGATGAATTTTAAATTATATAGATTTTTATTTTATTTTTTTTTCTAATTTAATCATTTTAATATTTTATGTGTGATAACATACGCGCTACCAAATCTATAATTTACATTTTTAATTTCTCCCCTCTTTTTTTTTTTTTTAAAAAAAAAAAAAAATCAACTAATTTATAAAAACTGAAATAGCCTGCAAAAAAGAAAAAAAAAAGAAAGAAAACGTTGAAATATTGAATAATGAGTTTATGAAATCACACTATATTGTATTCAGCACACAGAAAATAATTTATATAGCCAAGAAAAACTAATTAGAAAGTAAATTGAACAATAAAATAAGACATTATAGTTTGGAAATTGTTTTTTATATAAAAAAATGGCATCTAATAAACGATTAGAATTTGATAAAACATTATTAAATTATATCCCCACTATTGAACCAACTTTAGATGAACTTTCTTATCCAAACGATATAAATTCTTTTATAAATAGGGAAGATATTTTAAAACTAGGAACAGATTATGGAATGATTAAAATTAAAACTCCGTTAGAGTTTCAACGATTACTTCAAAATAATCTATCTGATAAATGCGATGATCAGCAGTTTCAAATAAAAGTTAGAAAGCAAAATTTAAATGAATTAGAACTTTCCAATAGATCTAATAGTTTTTTTGAACACCAGATATCTGCATTTAATAGTATTAACATGGAAGATAAATTTATTTTCCCCAAATGTATAAGAACATCTGACAAACATGAGTATTCCTTGTATGATATATATGTTGAGATATTAAAGGTTTTTAATAGTGATAGGATGGATAAATATGGTGAATATACTTTAGATATAGATAATCAAGGATCAAAAAGAATTTTGAAAGAAAATGTAATAAATAATAATGTTGATTCAAGAGATACGAAGAGACGTAGGAGTTCTCGGTTAAGTGAAATAAAACAGAACAATGAGAATAATGAGAACTTTATGGATTATGAAACTCATAATGATGATTGGTTAATACCTGATCCTAAAAGTGCGAAATTTTTACAAAGTCCTTATAAAACTTCAGGTTTACAGTTTTCATCACATGCATTAAGATTTTGGACTAATCTTTCAAATGATTATGAAATTTTATATGAATACTATGTTAAATATTTGAAAGATTACATCACAGCTATACACAGGTATGAAGGTGTGAAACCGTGGTCAATAAACAGAAATGAGTTTAAAACCAATGGTATAAGTATTATACATCACAATTCAGTTTCAGAAAGTGATTTTATTAAGCAAGAGGATGAACAGGAGACAGAAGAATCAAATATAGATGAAGATTTGTGTAAGAAGTGTAACAAAGGAAAAAAATTATATGAATGTAATTATTGTGAAGAATTTTATCATAGAAGCTGCATACCATACTTAATTGGAAAGTATGGTAAGGTTTGTGATAATTGCCTTTTAGGGAATTTTGAGTATGGTTTTGAAGAATTAGATAAACCATTGACAATTTCTGAATTTAAGAAACAATATGGAAATGAGAAATATACATCTTTGAAATATTCAAACAAAGAAATATTTGAGCTAGAAAAAGAATTTTGGAACATTGTTTATAATAATAACCCAGTAAGTTCTTTTTATGGTGCAGATGTTCATAATGATAATGAAAATTATATCTCCGGGTTTGAAAATCAACCTAATGATAAAGTTAAAAAATCTTTTTTAAATTTAATGAACCTGCCCAAGGATCCAAATACTTTGTTACCCTTATTGAATGAGATAACCGGTATGTCATTACCATGGTGTTATTTTGGATCTAAATATTCTGTATTTGGAATTCATTTAGAAGACCATTTTACATATTCTATAAACTATCAGTTTGAAGGTGACTGTAAAGTATGGTATTGTATAAAAATAAAAGATTCAGATAAGTTTCATGAATACATTTCTTTAAAGTACCCTGACTATATAAGAAGACAGAAAGACATACTGCATCAACTAACAGCAACCATATCACCTTATGATAAACATTTACATGAAACTATTGGAATCACATTTTATAAAGCGGTACAGAAACCGGGTGAATATATAATCACATTCCCTAAATGCTGGCATTTTGGATTTAATTTAGGTTTCAATCATAATGAGGCTGTTAATTTTATTTTAGATAATTGGATTCCTTATGCTATAGAAGCGCATGAAGTTTATAAAAGGGATGGTAGAAAAAATGTTTTTGATATTTATAAATTAATACAAAAGAATATTATCATTAACAATGACAAAGCATATTCATATAAGTTATTTGATTATGTAAAAAAGTTAATTATTGAATTAAAATCAACAGAAGAAATAATAAAAAGAGAAACCATGAATGATGAGTTTAAAAGTTTTGGTTTAAATGTAGACGAATTTAAGAATTCTTTTATCATAAACGAGGTTAGTTGTGATTGTTGTAAGAGTATTTGTTCATTTTCAATGGTACTAGTATTTAATGATGTATCACTTTATGATTACAGATTTGTGTTAAGTTTACAACAAATTTTAATAAATAGTAATAAAATTAATAATTCAGATGATAAAAATGATTATGAAAATTTAAACAATTTCATAGCATCTGAGAATTCTAATGATATTAAAGATAAGAAAATTCATCTTTATTGCAGTTCATGCTATGTTGAGAATTATAAAGATATTAAAAATTATCTAATAACACAATCATATTTCTTTATAGATTCGTTTAATACTAATGATATATTTAAAAATGATGATAAATATTTATTTCCTATTGAATTTAGTAAAGATTAGTTTATTCTATATATAGCAAGGTTTACATTATATAACCTGAATATTTTTCAAAAAAAAAAATAATAATAAAATAAAAAAAAAAAAAATTAAACACTTGAATATTAAAGAAATTAATATATAACCATAAGACCAATATATAACCTCAGAAGGGACATACAAATTAAAATGGCTTTGTTTAGTTCTAAATTTATCACCACAGCAAGAGCATTAACCTACTTAACACTATCATTTCTAGTATTTAATAAAATAAACATACTAACTAAGAATAATGCGCTAATGACATTTTCCATTGCCATGAGATTGCCACAAGTGGTAGTAAATGAAACATCTATCATTATAGGTATCTTATCAATGTTTTTATTAAGTTTTTCCCTTTTTGATTTATTAATATTAGCTCATTACGACAGAGTTAAAGAACATTTTTATAAAGATTTAGTATTTGTCAGACTTTCTTTAGCATTTTTAATGACATTTGTTTCTTATTATAATAAGATGAATTTAAAATGGCATAACAACTTTGTCTTTTTATTTGGATTTATAGAATTATGGTTTAACTTTATTATATACAATTGCTTGAAAGAAGAATTGAATGATATTAACATTAAAAAGAAAAGAGAATATGAAGATAAAGTTTTGAATGAGAACTTGGATTAATATATATAATAATTTATTCACGTTTATATACTTAGATACTGTAAGTAATCTATTAGTTCTACTATATTTATAAATTTAATGTTTTTATAATTTTCTAAACATAATTCATAATTGACTGAATCTTTCAGCTCCATACTCAAAACAAATTCTTTGGAATTTCTAGAAACTATAATCTTGCTTTTATTAGAACTTAATAAAGGTGCTATAGAGTTTAAAGATATTTTTAGCTTTTTCAATTGCTCATTATCTGAACCAGCTATTTCTAATTCTTTGTAACTTGGTTCATTTAAAACATTAACAATTTTAAACAAATTGTCTTCTTCAAATTGAGAAGTGAATCGTTTAATTAATTGCTTATGATTTAATTTTAATAACAATGTACTTATGATATTATAATAATTATGCAAATCTTGCTTACTATTCGAACCTGTTTTCTTACTATAATACATTGGTATAGTGGTTAAATTGTTATAAATTCTTAAATTATTTAAATATTGTAAGTTTTCAAACATAAACTTTATCAATTCATTAGCAAAATTTGTTTCATATGTATTATCATTATATTCTTTTAAATCTTTGAATTTCAAATCTTCATATTTTATAACCAATTTATATTTAGATAGTGTATTTACTTCTATAAGATTTTCATTCTTTAGTTCCAAGTTCTTAATATAATGTTCATTCTTTTTACACTCATGTTTCAAAGTAGAAAACAAAAGCTCTTGTATTTGGACCTTATCCAATTTTTTCAATTGATAAGAAATATTGTTTTTAATTAAAGATTTAGCTAAAATATCAATAATATCGTTAGACAATTTAGATTTACTTTCTAATGTGTTTGTCTCTTTATCATAAACCTCCATAGAAACATACTTAAATATAATATCATTTTCTCTATCTACTTCATCCTCACTTATAATAAATTTATGAGTATTTATAGAAGGAACAAGTTGCATCTCAAATGCTTCAATATCACTATTTACTATATTCACAGATGCTAATTGATTTCCATTTATTCCATATTTTATACCGATTGCATTGGATTTCATGTTTTTAACAAATTTATTTGAATGTCTTAGTTCAGTGTCAGATAAGATAGACCAAAATTTATTTTCTACTAACATTTGTTGATTTAATCTTTCATAATTTTCTTTATTAATAGTATCAATATCATTTAATGATTTAAGTTTCCACGCAAGCTTTAAATAAAGGGATCTTGCAGCATCATTATTTAAAAGTTGTTTCATTGGTGTGGTATCACTATTTAAAGATCCAATAGGTAAGTGTTGCTTTAAAAACGGTGACATTGTTAATGAACCTTGCTTAGGTTTCGGTCCAGAAAGTAAAAGAGATACCATCTCTAACAACAATGAAGATTCATTTATTGAATGGTTGATTAACCGCAAAGATTCCCTTTTTAATAATTCAAACTGTTCCAATGTTAATTTATTTGGATTTGTAGAATCCTCTTGTATAATAATATTATCTTCTTCTATCTCCATATCTAAATCCTCATTTTCTTTTTCAAATAAAGATTCAGAAGTAAGTTCTTTAAATGATATATTTTTTTCTTTTAAAACTAAAGAAATAAATTCATTAATTGGTAAATTTTCTAAAGATTTTTCTTGTGTTTTAAATTCATCATTATTTTCATCTTGTAAAATGTTAATAAGTTGTGGATCAATACTAAATTTATTAATATTATCTGTCATTTTAATAATTTTTATTAACTATCTATACTTTCAAGAATTCAGTATATACTAATCTATATAGATGATTCTTGGATATTCATTCTTTCTATGCTATTATTTGTTATTCAAAAAAAAAAAAAAAAAAAAAAAAAACTTAATAATTATATAGTGAAAAATAACTTTATTATTGTAATAAATGTCACATGATGCATGAAAAAGCTAATCTTAATTTTCATAAACTTAGCTAACAATTATTATACGATTCATATCATTAAAAAAAAAATTATTTTGAGTCATGATATTATTAAGAAAAAAATAAACTATTTACAACTATATCAATACAAAAACCGAAGAAAAAATATTTAAAGAAAGGATGACTTATACAGTAGGTATTATAGGATGTGGTGTTATGGGCCAAAGTTTTTTATCTGCTATTCAAAAATGTAGAATTAATGATAAGAAAGAAGAGATCAATAAATTACCAAACAAATTCTATACTACAAACCATAGTTTAAATGCTACCAAACAAGTAGAAAAGGTTTTAGCAGAAAATGTAGTCAATTTAGTTGGTGAGGATTCAGCTAAAAATATTAAAAACTTTGGTTTTGAGGAATATGAATGTTTAACACTTGATGATAACATTAAGGCCATTATCAAATCAGATGTTATATTATTCTCTGTTAAACCATATCAAATGGAACAAGTTTTAACTCAAATTGCTGAAGATAAATCAGTTGATTTAAGTAATAAGATCTTTATTTCCTTAGTTGCAGGCTGGACTATCGACTCTATTAGATCTATTTTAAACAATCAAGAAATGATTGTTTCCAGAATTATGACAAACACACCTGCCAAGTTTGGTGAAGGTGCAGTTGTTGTTTCACACACTGGATCTGATTCAAAATTATCTGAATGGAGTGAAACTTTAAATTTTGTTATTGGCCAATTAGGTTTATTAGTAGAATTACCTGAATCTAAGATGGATGCTGCTACTGCATTAGTTGGTTCTGGTCCAGCTTTTGTCTTAAACTTTTTAGAAGGTATGGTTGATGCTGGTATTAAAATGGGTATCCCATATAAAGAATCTTACATGTTAGCTTTAAAGACTGTTGAAGGTACAGCTAAAATGGGTCAATTAACTGACTTTACTCATCCATCTGTTTTAAAACATCAAGTTTGTACTCCTGGTGGAACCACTATTGCTGGTTTAGTTGAAATGGATAATAAAGGTGTTAAAGCTGGTGTTGTTAGTGGTATTGTTGAAGCCGCTAGAGTTGCCAGTGAATTAGGAAAAAAGAAATAATAATAATTATTATTATTAAAAATTTCTCGCCATTATATTAAATGTTATTATATACAATAGTTTATAATTAAGTAGATAAGTAATCTATAGTTATCACTAAACTTACCCGAATGAGATTTACTAAAAATAATTTTTACCATTTTTGTCAAAATTCTATACATTTTACAACACCCATTTTTTTTTTTTTAAATTTTTTTTTGCCTTCATTAAACCAATCAAAATTTAAACCAATAAAATTAAAGTTTGAAGAACGTGTGTGCGTTTCTAAGGATTACCCATAGGAAAAGGTATAGAAAAAAAATTTTCATTAGCATAATTGAAAAAAAATTACAAGTAAAAAAAAAAAAAAAAAAAATTTTTTCGTTTTAACACAACTTGTTCACTATTAAAATTAAATAGAATAAACATAAAATTATATTATTTAAAATTAAAGTCAAATTTTTTTTGAAAATAAAAATTAAAAAATTTTCATTAGAATTAATAAAATAATATTTTAAAGTAAATTTTTAAAAAATAGATTTTAAAGAAAGAGAATAGAAATAATTTAAACCAGATCAATTATAGAAATTAATATTAATTAAAATGGTTTTGCCTTTGATCAGAAGAACTGCTTTCCAAGCCGTTGCCAGAAAAACTTTCTCCACTTCTGCTCCAGCTTTAGCCGCCTCCGGTAAAGTTAGAGCCGTTATTGGTGCCATTGTCGATGTTCAATTTGAACAAGGTTCCTTACCAGCTATTTTAAATGCTTTAGAAATTCCAACCGCCAACGGTAAGTTAATCTTAGAAGTTGCTCAACATTTAGGTGAAAACACCGTCAGAACCATTGCTATGGACGGTACCGAAGGTTTAGTTAGAGGTGAATCCGTCATTGATACTGGTGCTCCAATCTCTGTCCCAGTTGGTAGAGAAACTTTAGGTAGAATCTTAAACGTTGTTGGTGAACCAATTGATGAAAGAGGTCCAATCAAAACTAAGAAGAGAAACCCAATCCACGCTGATCCTCCTTCTTTTGCTGAACAATCCACTGCTGCTGAAGTTTTGGAAACCGGTATTAAGGTTGTCGATTTATTAGCTCCATACGCTAGAGGTGGTAAGATTGGTTTATTCGGTGGTGCCGGTGTCGGTAAGACCGTTTTCATCCAAGAATTGATTAACAACATTGCCAAGGCCCATGGTGGTTTCTCCGTCTTCACCGGTGTTGGTGAAAGAACCAGAGAAGGTAACGATTTATACAGAGAAATGAAGGAAACTGGTGTTATCAACTTAGAAGGTGACTCTAAGGTCGCCTTAGTTTTCGGTCAAATGAACGAACCACCTGGTGCTAGAGCTAGAGTTGCTTTAACCGGTTTAACCATTGCCGAATACTTCAGAGATGAAGAAGGTCAAGATGTTTTATTATTCATTGATAACATTTTCAGATTCACCCAAGCCGGTTCCGAAGTCTCTGCTTTATTAGGTAGAATTCCATCTGCTGTCGGTTATCAACCAACTTTAGCCACTGATATGGGTTTATTACAAGAAAGAATTACCACTACCAAGAAGGGTTCTGTTACTTCCGTCCAAGCTGTTTACGTTCCAGCTGATGATTTAACTGATCCTGCTCCAGCTACTACTTTCGCTCACTTGGATGCTACCACTGTCTTATCTAGAGGTATTTCCGAATTAGGTATCTACCCAGCTGTCGATCCATTAGATTCTAACTCTAGATTATTAGATGCTTCTATTGTTGGTCAAGAACATTACGATGTTGCTACCCAAGTTCAACAAACTTTACAAGCTTACAAGTCCTTACAAGATATCATTGCCATTTTAGGTATGGATGAATTATCTGAAGCTGATAAATTAACTGTCGAAAGAGCCAGAAAGATCCAAAGATTCTTATCTCAACCATTCGCTGTTGCCGAAGTCTTCACTGGTATCCCAGGTGCTTTAGTTAGATTAAAAGACACCATTTCCTCTTTCAAGGCTGTCTTAGAAGGTAAGTACGATCACATACCAGAAAACGCTTTCTACATGGTTGGTGGTATCGAAGATGTCATTGCCAAGGCTGAAAAATTATTAGCTGAATCCAAGTAAGTTAATTAAGGAATGTTAAATGGAGAAGAATTTAAAAAAAAAAAAAAAAAAAAAAGATAATAAGAAATTTATTAATGAAATAAAGTTACTATTTTAAAAGAAAACCATAAAGAAGAAGAAAATAAACTAACAAAAAACTGATTATATATCAGAAAATAAACTGTTAATGTTTTTTCTTTTGTTTTTTTAAAAAAAATATTAATATTTGTTTTAATTTTTTTTACTTATTTTTATTTTTATTTTTTTTTCTTGTTTCAATCCAAATTTCATTATATTTTTTATAAGATAAGTTTATTCAAAAATTACTGAAAAATAAATCAATAAAATCATGAACTAAAAAATAAGACCACGAAATTAATGAAAACGCAAAAAAAAATATAAAAAATAGTATATATCAAATATTCTTTTATAAGTTAAATAAAATTACAAATTAATTAAAATTAGATAAGTATTGCTAAATAGTTTATTATTATAGAATGCTTTGATTAAATTTTTTTTTTTTTTTGCCTTTGATGCCGTGAATCGGGTTTCTCTTTTTTTTTTTCTTTTTAAATTATCTAATTTTTTAAAATAACTATATATATATATATATATCATTTTCATTAAATAATATAAATAACCCCAAGCTCATCATTACTTTTAATACAAACATAATGATTTTAAGGATATTTAATAAGTCCTTTTCTTATCATAAACATTCACTTGGTTACCTATGCTTGAAACACAGTAAATTTTCAACATCTACACCTTTACTAAGATTAAATAATGATTTAAGTAAAAAACTAGTTTATTATAAAAAACTGGATCAAGAATTGGCTAATAGTAATTTTATATCTATTTATGGGCCTGACTGTATAGAATTTTTAAATGGAATGGTATCGACAAAACTTAAAGATAAATATATTAAAAAGAAGCTTATGACTATTGGACCAGATGATATTGAAGATAAGGATAATAAACAAGCTTTAGATGATTTAAAAAATCTATCGCAATCTAATCCATTGGTTGAAGATTTATTGATATATAATAAAAATAGTGGAAATATAAACGAGTCTGAAATTCAAAAAAATTCTATTTTTGATGAGCTTCAAGAAAGCTATGGGAATATAAAAGGTCAGTTAACAACTTTACTAAATAGCAAATCTAGAATAATATCATTGATTAGATTATACACACCATTTTTTTATAGAAGGGGATCTAAATATCAAGAAATAATTTTAGAAATTCCTAAACAAGAAAATGTTTTAGATGAGGAATTAAACATTGTCAAAATTCTAGATAAACATAGAAAGTTATCAAAAATTAAATTTAATACAGATATAAAAAATGATGAAAAATTAGGATTTGATGTTTGGGAGGTTTATTTTAAAGGATCTATTATTAGAAATGATTTTGAATTAGAAATTTTGAATAATATTATTGAAGATTCGAAGTTAAATTATCTTTTTAATAAGCAATTTCATTTTAATGAAATGTTCAAACAATCTAATAATAACGAAATAGTTAGTGTTTATTTGGATGATGTTTTTTATAACTGTTCTTTAGTAGATGCTAAAGATGGTGAATTGATATACAAATATAAAGTGTTGACTAAAAAAGATTGTGTCACTGATATTAATGATATTATTAAAGAAGATATTAAACTTGAACTAGATGAAAACATGCCATCAATTATTCAAAATTTATCTAGAAAATATGGTTTATACGATTTAAAAGATATTCATCCTGGGTACTTACTTCCTTTGGATTTAGGTTTAGACTACTGTCCTAATAGTGTCAGCTTTGATAAAGGTTGTTATATTGGTCAAGAATTAACAACAAGAATGCATTCAACAAATAAAATTATTAAAAGATGTGTTCCCATATTCATTAATGAAACAGATAATTCTAAAGTAAATAATCTTTCTGAAGGTTGGACTGTGCATGCTGACAATCCAATATCGGTGATTAACGAAGATGCAGTCAATAATATCGCTTTTGATACACCAGTAGTAAGAAAAAGAAGAAATAAACCAATTGGTAAACTAGTTGTACATAATACCAAAAGTCAAGTTTCATTAATTACATTAAAAATGGATTATTTGAAAGATTATTATTATTTAGAAAATCCAAACAACAGAAAGTTTTATTTGTTGCCTCCAAAAGAACAGTTTAAAAAAACTGATATAATAGATAATATGAAAGTATCTATTATCATGAACAAGCCATATTGGATTGAAGAGTATATTTCGGATATTGAGGAACAAGAAACTTTAGAAAATGAACAGTATTTAGATGAAAATTAAACATGTATATAGTGACTTTTAAGAATATAATAATTATTAATTTTTCTTTTATTTATACAAGATCTGTATAACCTTTTTTAACACTACAGCCGTGCGTACATTACTTACATAGGCATTTTATAAATTTTTTTCTTCTTTTTAATTTTAAAAATTTTGTTACAATTTTTTTTTAAAAGTTTACACGCTTAATAACAAAAAAAAATTAAGCCGGATTTTTATCACAATTAGTTTAAAAAAATAAGCTTAAAATTAATAAATTATTTAAAAAATATATATTTTTAAAATGAAAAATTAATAAATATACTTTTTTTTAGTAACAATTTTTTTTTGATAAAAATTATACAAAAAATTTTGAATGAAAAAATAGAAGGAAAATTCTACTAGGTTTAGGCAAGGTTTTCTTTGGTAAGGAATTTTTTCTTTCTTTAACGTGGTTAAAATAATATTAATTTTCTTAAAGTTCTACTTTTAGTGAAATTGTTAATAAAATTAGTTAAAATTCTTATTATTCTTTTTACATTTTGAGAGTTTAGTATTAAAAAGATATAAAAAAATTATTTATATTATTATTATTAATCTTAAGAAAACCTGATATAACTAAACCAAGCACACCAAAGTAAACATGTCTGAAGAACAAGCTATTGTCGAAACTGTTGCCCCAGTTGTCTTAGCCACCGCCATCCCAGAAGATGTCGTTCAAGGTCAAGAAGAAATCAAATTATTCAACAAATGGTCTTTCCAAGATGTTGAAGTTAAGGATCCATCTTTAGTTGCCTACATCCAAGTTCAATCTCCAATCTACGTCGGTCACACCGCTGGTAGATACGCCAACAAGAGATTCAGAAAGGCTCAATGTCCAATCATTGAAAGATTAACTAACTCTTTAATGATGAACGGTAGAAACAACGGTAAGAAATTAAAAGCCGTCAGAATTGTCAAGCACACTTTGGACATCATCAACGTTTTAACTGACCAAAACCCATTACAAGTTGTTGTTGATGCTGTTGCCAACTCCGGTGCCAAGGAAGACACTACCAGAGTTGGTGGTGGTGGTGCCGCCAGAAGACAAGCCGTCGATGTCTCTCCATTAAGAAGAGTCAATACCGCTATCTCTTTATTAACCGTTGGTGCTAGAGAAGCTGCTTTCAGAAACATCAAGACCATTGCTGAAACTTTAGCTGAAGAATTAATCAACGCTGCTAAGGGTTCCTCCACCTCTTTCGCCATCAAGAAGAAAGATGAATTAGAAAGAGTTGCCAAGTCTAACAGATAATTGGTATTGTTATTATTATTATTACCTCTTTTTTTAACAAAATAGAAATTCAGTTTGTTTTATACATATAGAATAAATATAAATATAAAAATTTTAATACAGAACCACATACAAAAAAAATATAATTATTTGATAATTTATTGTTTTTTATTTAAATAAAGGATTTACAAAATAATAAAATGATTTATAGGAGTATTTTAAATAAAGATTATCTAAAAAGATTGTTTTTATAAAATACTTTTATTTTATTTTTTTGTTTGTTTGTTTTATTTAAATCGTAATTTTTTTTTTTTTTTAAATCTTTTTTTTTCTTGAATCAATTGTATTCTATACAATTAACAATGTTGTTTACACCTAGTTGCTAAACATGTTTAATGAATTATTCTCCTTTATTTAATGGAGAGGTAGTAAATATTTTAAAACAATTGTTATTAGAATGTGCAAATCCAGTGTTTAAAGTAATTTTATTATTTTTTTTAAAATTTTGCTAATAACATCAAATTGAACTACACATTTATTTTTTTTAAAGAGATAACATTCATTATTGATTTGGAAGAATTAATGACATTATTGTAATAACAGAAACCATGCCTATTATTGGGTGCATCAGTTTGCATCTTGATATATACTGTTAATATAAGAATAAGGAAGTTATACCAAATGATTTTATAAGATTGTCATATTTATAACCATTTTTAATAAAACATTTCAATAATTAATTAAAGCTCGATTAGCTCAGTTGGTTTAGAGCGTAGTGCTAATAACACTAAGGTCAACAGTTCGATCCTGTTATTGAGCATTTTTTTTATTATATTTTTAATAAACGATTTTCTTTTTTTTTTTTTTTTGTCACAAAAGCTCTAAACTAGTGGAACTTTTCAAATATAATAAACGAAATTTGATTTTATCATTAATCTTTTTTTTTTTTTGAAAAAGATAAAAAGTAATATTCATTTTTCTATTATTACTACTGCTTTAAAGGAATTATAAACCACAGTTCTTAGCTATTATCAATGAACTCATAACTATTTTTAAAAGAATATTTATAATTTTCTTTAATTTTTTTTTCTTTTCTTATAATGAAAAAAAAAAATCAATTACCTAATAGTATTACGTAACGATGTGATTAAAAAAATAACAAGGGTTTTTTTTTTTAAAAAATAAATAAATAACAGTTTCAGGTTTTTAGACAATATATAAATAAGAAATATGTCCTTATTTAAAAAAAAAAAAACTAAATATTGTTATTTTAATAATATAAAATTAATAATAATAAGATAAACCAGACCATAATTTAAAAATATATATTTTAAACTTTCTGGTAAAATCATATAATAATAATAACAAAATGTTTGATGAAAGATACACCCCAATTGAATTAAAAAATACTAACTTATTTAAACCTGTTAAACTAAGTGATAAGATCACTTTAAAACATAGAGCAGTAATGGCACCATTAACTAGATTTAGAGCTGATGGAGATCACGTGTTGAAACAAACAACTGATTATCTAACTAGTGAAGAATGGAAAGCTTTTGCTAGTGAACCAGCTAACAAAGTTGACGCTTCTAAGCAAAGAGGATTGACAGAAGAGTATTATCATCAAAGATCACAAAGACCAGGAACTTTGATTATTTCTGAAGCAACCTTTATTTCATTACAAGCTGGTGGTTATGATGGTGTTCCAGGTATTTGGAGTGAAAAACAAGTTGAATCTTTATCAAAGATCGCTAATGCTATTCATGAAAATGAATCATTCTTCTTTATTCAACTTTGGAATTTAGGTAGACAAGCTGATCCTAAGGTTTTACAAAAAGATGGTTGTAAATATTTATCTTCTTCTCCAGTTTATCCAGCTAATGACAATGCTGTCGATTCTACTGCTAAAGCCTTAGAATCTGGTAATCATCTCCAAGCTTGTACAATTGAAGACATTGAACAATTCAAGAAGGATTATTTATTAGCTGCTAGAAATTCTTTCAAAGCAGGTGCTGATGGTGTTGAAATACATTCTGCTAACGGTTACTTATTAAACCAATTTTTAGATAAAAAGGTTAATCATAGAGATGATCAATATGGTCCACAATCTTTTGAAAACAGATCTAGATTTTTGCTTGAAGTATTTGATTCTTTAGTTGAAGAATTTGGTAGTGATAAGATTGCTATAAGATTATCACCATTTGGTACTTTTGGTGATATGTCAGGTGATGAAAATGCTGAAGATACTATTGCTTTATACACATATGTATATGATCAATTAGAAAGTAGAAGATTACAAGGTAAAGGTCCTGTTTACTTATCTTTAGTAGAACCTAGAGTCACTAACCCATTCTTTACCGAAGGTGAAGGTGAATTATTACATGTTACTAATGAATTTGTTTTCGATCATTTCAAAGGTTTTGTTATCAGAGCTGGTAACTTGGTCTTATCTAACACATTCACTAAAAAAATTGTTGAACAAAATGATAAGACCTTAGTTGCTTTAGGTAGATATTGGATTGCTAACCCAGATTTAGTTGACAGACTTGAAAACGGGTGGAATATTAACAAATACGATAGAACAACTTTCTACGCACCAGAACATCCAGGCTATCTTGACTACCCATTCTACAAAGAATAATATATATGATTAAATTATGGTAAATATATATGTATTTAAAAAAAAATTTAAAAAAAAAAAAAAGTTTTTAGTAAAATTAAATAAAATTTGAATTGTTAAAAAATAAAATAATTTTTATTCTATTAGGTACTATGGGAAAAAAAAATTAAAAAAAAAAAAAAAAATTAAGAGTTTAAAAAAATCATTAAACTTGTTTTTTTTTTTTTTCTTAATAAAACCATTTACATTCCATTTTGAATATAAGATGATATAATTGTAAACCAATAATAAATACATTTAAGAAAATGACTGATTCATTTTCAAACGATTATAAAAAACAACTAAATTTTAAAATTACAAAAACTTATGATGAAAAGATAAAAACATTAATATATCATTTAAATCATTGTAAAATTTACCATTTTGATAATGAAAGCTCAGACTGGGAATTTTTAAGTTGCCAAGGGCCTTTGGTTCTTTATGAAAGAGATATATCAGATAATAAAGATGAATTACTTCAAGAAAACGAATTTGATAATGTTTTTGATGTAAATGTGTTAAAAGGTGTAGACAAATATAAATACGGACTATTAGTTTTCAATAGACTAGAACCTACAAATTTTTCCTTGGGTATTGCTAATGATGAAGCATTTATACAAAACCAAATGAATCTAAAGAAATCCTCTGAAGACGCTTATGAAGATGATGAAGTATCATTCAATGAAATGAAAGTTGATTTAAAAGGAGAACTAGTAATAATAAAATCACATTTAGAAGAAGTTTTTGGCATCTGGATAGAAGAAAGTAGTGAAAGAGAAGCTGTTTATAGACTAATTCAAGCATTTATTAAACCGGATGCATAAGATATTAAATAATTTAAATGTTAATTTTATTTTGATTTTTTTTTTTTTTCGTTATAATAAAATAATAATAATGATGTTTATATAAATAGATGGATAAATATTAATCAAATATATATATAAGATAATAAAAACATGACTAGATTTTCTATTAGTAATTTAAAAAATTAATAAAAGCATAAACACATAAATATGCAAATAAAAGAACAAAATAAAACAACGTTCTTTTCTTTACCTTTCTTTTTTTAAGCTGAAATGGAATTTTCTATTTCATTTTTATTTTTAAAAAATTAGAATAAATATATTTACTTTTTTTTTTTTTTTTAAATCTTTATCATTATTATTATTTACTTAGTTTTTTTTTTTTCAAAGAATAAATAATTGTGTTTAGCTTAAACTTTATAGCATTTATAATTTTTTATTGGTTTAATAACTTCTTTAATAGACATCAATGTTTAATTATTTTTTATTTTAATATTTCTTGTTAATTATACTGGATTTAATCATTCTCCAAATTCTATTTTAATTTTGTTTTTGTTTTTTTTTAATACAATCAAATTAAAAACAAAGGAATAATATTTGTACTTTTTTTTATTTTTTTTATTTTAAATCATTCATAGTAATTATAATTCATTGACAGTTGGTAATTCAGTGGTCTTACCAACGGCAACATAGTTAAACTTGTCTAACTTGAAAGTGGTAGAAGTAGCCTTAACACCAGAGAAAGTTTCAGTGAACTTGGCAGCACCAGATACATCAACACCTTCCTTCAAAGACTTAACAATAGAAGAAATAGCAGTAGCTGGAGAAGCACCGGTAGAGTAGACAAAGAAGACACCAACCTTCTTATCAGCATAGGTATCTAGTTCAACCTTGGAAACATCCTTGTTGAATTTGAATAATGGAGATTGTAAGTAGTTCTTTAAAGTTTCGTAGGTAGCAAAGTCCTTTTCAGCAACTGGAATGGCAATGGCAGCAGTAGATTGACCACATGGAGCAGCAAATCTTAAAGCAGCAGATTCACCAACGAAAGACTTGATAGAAGAAGTAGCATCAGACTTAGAAGCAATAGCCTTGCTTAAGAATTCGTTTTCAGCAACAAATTGCTTTAAAGCAACAGCGTCAACGTTTTCAGAAGTTAAGACAGCGTTACCTGGTTGATATAATTCAGAAGCAAATTGCTTAACTTCTTCGAAAGTGACCTTGTCAACTTGATCATAAGAAACTGGTTGACCTAAAACAGCGTTCTTAAAGGTTAATTGGTATAATAAGTCCTTGGCCTTTAATTCTAAATCAGAGGAAGCTTCTAAAGAGTCGTTTAAAACAGCTGGTAAAACTTCTTCATCGAATTGATATTTCTTGAAAGCTGGAATAGAAACAACACTGTTTAAAGCTTCTAAGTAGTAAGGTAAGTTTTCTTTTAAGAAAGTAGCCTTTAATTCAATAGAACCATCTCTTAAAGGAGTAGAGACAAAAGTACCACCTAAAACTTCACTTTCTCTAACTAATCTTAAACCAGACTTCTTTTGAGTATCTAAAAAGTTGTATCTGGATAATAAATGAGGTAAACCTTGCTTCTTACCGGAACCAGATTTGTTAATTAATTTCAAAGTTAAAGAAGAAACTTGAGTAGTTGGAGCAGCGGCAGCTGGGGCAGCAGAGTAAGCTCTTTTCAAAGTGTTAGACAACATTATGTATATATATAGGTTATGACTTGTGTTTAGAGTGGTTCTCTTTTAAATCAATAATTCTTTTCTAATAATTATTAATATCTTTATTGATTTCATTTTTTTAAAAATTAATTATTAATTATTTTAATCTTAAAGAAATAATAATAATAATAACATTTGTATAATTTGTATTTTAAAAACTACTCTTAAGCAATAATAGTTTAAAAGAAAAAAAAAAGTAACTACATTCAAAATTTTTTTATTATAAAAAAACTGTTTATTTCATGAATATTATAATATAAAAAAATTTTCTCACATATAAAAAGTATTAATTATTAAATATACTAATTAAAATAAAAAAAATTTTTAATATATATATGTTTTCTCTAGCATTTATCGGATGTAAATCTTTTTAAACAAAATAAATTGCTAAATATTAGTACATGCAAATTTAATAAATTATAATAACTGTATTTCTTAAAAAATATCATTACTATTGGTTGATGGTCACGTGTGTTGGATATATTATCACATGAATCTAAAAACTATTAAATAATTAAGAATTTATAAAGTATTCACTTAAATAAAGTAATCATTTAAATAAAGTTAAGTATCCAACTAAAATTATAAGTTTAGTGTTTAAATTTCAAAAACTTTGATTATTGATAATGTGTTTATATAACTCTACTTTTATATAGGTTTAAATGTATTAATACAAACTTTTTATTAATTACAATTTTTCATTTAAACATGTGACTAGATCATATGACTTAATCAATTATGAAATTTTTCTAAACTTTTCTTTTTTTTTTTTTTTTTTTTTAAATTATTAAAACTTTTTTTTTTTTTTTTAAATCATTAACTTTACTAAATTAGGAATTTTCATGTTACTATTTATTTTCTAAATTATAAAATTTTTTTTCAATAATTTTTGTTTAATAAATATATTTTTTTATATTTAATAAAAACTGATCTTATAATTTTGGAAAATTATTAGCTATTTAAATAAGACACTAATACATAACCAGTAAATTTAGTTTTATATATACATCATCATTATAAGCACTCAACGAGCTATTTAATAAATAGTGTTTTTTTAAAAAAATAAAATTTAAAAAAAGATGGGTATTCAAGACGTTATAAACAGAATTGAAGATGAAAATAATAATGGAAGCAGTAATAACAATAATGCATTAGATAATGGTGTTTCTCGTAATGTAAATATTAATAATAATGATTTTTATTACAGCAAGGATATTGAGAATATATCATTTAGATCTATAAGACCTAAAACATTTTTATACACAACTGTTGTCAAAAAGTTTTTGGGAGAAAAAGCAATGGAAATATTAAAAATTTTATTAAATAAAGAAAGAGTTACCTTAAAAATGCTTTATACTTTGATGAATGCTGCAGATATTCCAATGGAACTTTCTGTTATTAAAAGAACTTTGGTATCAATGGTCCAACTTGGAATTATTAATTACTATCAAGATGAAATGCCTAAAAATTTCAACCCAAAAATAAATAAAAAATTTAAGCAAAAAATTCATTACTCTATAAATGAAGAAGGTTTAAATCTTTTACTATATTCTGGAGAAATTATCACTAATATAAAAATGATTCATACTTATATGGGCGAAGGACCATCTGATATAATTGAAGAAGTTATTACAAATTGTTTACAATTTGGTTTTCTTTCTGTTGATCAAATAGTTATGACTGTTAAAAGAGATGAAGAAGCATTTTCTAATGAAGAAATTATTAGACAATGTATTGATATTTTAATTAAAGATGGATGGTTAAAAAGAACTACACCATTGGGACAATGTCCACCAAAGGATCTTTGGAATTTAATATACAACAGAGAATATACAATTACAGGTGAAAGAGATAAAACACTAAGTGAATTAAAAAAAAAACACCAAGCCACTTTTAAAAGTAAAGAAAAATTCAACAAATTAGCTTGTTATTCACAAGGTGAAGTTCTAAGAGTTTCTTTAGATAGATACTTAAAATGGAAAAGAGTTATGCATTTATCACATCTTTGTGAATCTATCCATGGTATTACACTAGGTAAAATTTTAAACTTTTGTGGTGATATTGTAGGAAATAAACAACAAACATTAAGAGATCCATTAAAAGAATGTGGTTTGTTTGATGATGCTGCAGAATTAACAGCTTTTAAAGAAGAACAAGAACATAAAGACGAAAATACACCAGGTGTTTCATTTGATGCTTTAGATATTCAAAGATTTATTCAAAGCAGAAGTATACCTATAAATTTAAACGATGTTTTAGTTAACAAAATTAATATTAAAAATGATAATAAAAAGGTTAAAAAGGAAGTTAACAATAATATTAATCTCGGAATGGGTTTAAATGATATACAAGAAGAAAACGAAGATGACTTAGATCTTGATAACGCTGAATATGGTGAGTATGAACTTAATGAACATGGTAAAAGAGATTTGGGAGACCACACTGTTTCTATTGCTTCTATAAATGCTTGTTTACAATTATTATCTGATGAAATGCAATCTATTCAATTTTTAAGAAAAACATCAAGTGGTAAATACTTTTTCCCATTTACACAATTAACACGTGTTTTAAAAGAAAGTGTATTCGATAGTTTAGTAGAATCTACTTTAGGTGTAAGTTCCTTAAGACTTTTAAGATGTATAAGAATTAATAAATTAGTTACTGAAAAAACTTTATGTGCGTTAGCATTATTAAAAGACAAAGATGTTAGACATATTGTAACAAAGTTGATAAAAATAAACGCTGTGGAAATTCAAGAATTGCCAAAAGCTAATGATAGATCTGCCGCTAGAACTGTTTTCTTGTATAGAATTAATGAAAAACATCAGTATCAATATATGGAAGATAACTTATGTTGGAACATGGCTAATTTAATTAATAAAGTTGAATTATTAAAAGAGAAAAATAAAGTTTTATTAACAAAAGCTGAAAGAGATGATGTTAGAGGTAATGAAGAAGAACTTTTATTATCTTCTGAATTAAATCAATTAAAAGCTATTAACGAAAAGGAAATGAATGCATTTGTTAGATTAAATAGACTGATAAGTCTATGGGAAGTTTTCCAATTTTAGAAAAAGTAACAAAGATTCATAATCAAGTTCTTTTTGTTTCTAACTGTTTTTTTTTTTTTTTTTTTTTTTTTTTAAAAAAAAAAGATAAAGTTTTTTTTTCTTTTTAAAAGGATATTTATATATTTTCTATTTTTTTTTTCTATTTTTTAATCTATTTATAACATTCAATAAATGCTTCAACAGTATCTTCCTTCCAAGGTGTTAAAAACATTGCTCTTTGAATCTTGGACAATTGTTGAGTTTTAATTAATAAGTCGGATCTTTCTTCAGGTGTTGGAACTTGTAAAGGTTTGGAATCCATTAATCTAAAAGCTAATACTGGATCAACAAATTCCCAGGCTTTTAAATTATCTGGATTCATAAATAATGATCTTTGTAATAGTTTTTCTTTATTTAACCCTAATCTTTTGTTAATTATTAAAGACAAATCTAACAAATCTGGATCATTTTTATCCAATGTCTTATTTAATTTCAAAATCAAATTTGGAATATCTTTCTTATTACTAATAGTGTGATTATTTATTAAAGAGACTGCTGTGTATATCTTTATTAACTTAGGATTATCCCACTTATCAAACTTAAAGTCTATACCTTTATAAAACATAATCTTATAAGCAATTTCCATTACATGATCAATATCATACCTTAATAAAATTTCTAACGCAGTATCGCAGTCATCCAAGAAATATGAACTTAATGCAATTATGATATCATTTGAAAGCTTAATAGCATCAGATTCATTAGCAGAAAATTCAAATATATCATTTGAAGAATTTGCTTCTGATATAGCTTTTTCGAATTCACCTTGCGTAAACAATATTCTAGAATACTGTGCTTTTAATCTAGACACGGCTGTTATACTATCATTGTCCATTTCATCTTCTAGTCTTGCTTCACAGCTTTCAATTAACTTCTCTACATGCGGTATAGCTTCTGTGAGCATTTCGACCCTTTCCAACAATAATAATAATGACTCAATTGCTAATGTATCGAATGGTTTCTTTTTTAAATAAACTTCTAATGCTCTTGTAGTAAAGATAAATTCTTGTAACTTTAAAGTATCTTTTTTAGAATCACCATGTCTATTATCCTTAAACACAAAACTTTCTTTCAAAACAGCCATCGCATAATAGACGGCAACAAAATCATTCTTACTGTTAGATAACAAAAATGAGTGCTTAAAATATCTAGATGCTAACTTTATATCACCATTCATATTATTAGATAAAGCCAATCCAAACCATGAGAAATAATTTGATGGGAATAGAGACTGTGATTTTTTAAATAGGTCATTAGCAAATTCTGTATCACCATACTTTAAAGATAAAATTGCTAAATTATTATAAACAACAGCTTCTTTTGGTGATATTGATAGTGCTTTGATAAAGCAATGTTGAGATACTTTGAGATTCACATTCATTGTGGATAACCCTAACCCAGTCCATGAGTCAGCAATGTTTGATTGTAATTTTATAGATCTTTTGTATGCTGAAACAGCGGCTTCTCTATAAGTATCGTTTCCACAAGCAATATAACTGGTTAATTCGGATGTTGCTAAATTATACCATAAAGAAGCTTTTATAGCCCTTGTTTGTTTATCATAGTCAGATGTAACAAAAGAGCATTTAGATGCTAAGATTAAACATTTACTAATAATTGAAACAGTATCAAAATCGTCGTCGGATGATAAATCTGCTAAAGAAACAGGATGGTCGTTTAATATTTCAATTTCTAAATTTAACAAGTTTGCTGATTCAAATATATCAATTAATGTTTCAATCGGAAGTTCATCATGTTTAGACCCTATACTTAAAAATATTTTCAAAGCCGTGTTTAACGCTATCCAAATGCTATTGTAATGGCCACACTCTAAATCATGAATACATATATGAACACATTCAATCAATTTTGTTGCTTTCATACAACTCTTGGCGGTGAATCCTTCACCATTTAAGTAAGTTGCATACTCCGCCAAATGTAAAATATATTCAATTAAATAACAATTTTCAAATACAATACTATCATCATCAAAACATAATTGATTAAATATATCTTCAGCATCTACAAAATTACCAACTTTAGATAAAACAACGGCATAGAAAAATTTACCATAATCATACTCGGGATAAAGTTCAATGACTCTAGTAAATACTTTCAATGCAGCTTCAGGTTTCCCAGATTCTAAATACCCTTGACCTAAAGTGACTAAACTTTGTAGATCAGTATTGTTTATTCTGATACTATTTTGAAGCCAGTTAATACTTTGATCAACTTCACCTATATCAAAATTATAAATACCTAAAACTCTATATGGCCAATTTTCAAATTGCAACTGTCTTTTCACAAGGTTTGATTCAATTAAATCTTTTGAAATAGAAGCAGCAATTTTCCATTCCTTATTAGCACACAAATTTTCCACAATATAATGAGCAGATTTCATATCACCATTATTTAAGAAAAATGCCTTCCAATAACATTTAAAAGCTCTACTTTGGTCATCAAAATAATCACTGTATAAAACACCAAGCATTTGGTATGCTTTTGAATAAAATTCATTAATTTTAACTGCATTTATTAAAGAAGTATATGCTAAGTTTAAATAATCATTTTCATCTTCTCCATTCACATCAATAGCATCATACTTCTTTAAATAGATAATAGCCTTTTGTAATAAAACATCACATTTAAATTGAGTATCTAGATTATCATGGCTTAAAATTTCTTCAATACATTCCAAAGATTTTTCATAATTACCTAATTGTAATTGACAGTATGAGTATTTTTCTAATGCTGGTAAGGAGTGAGGATCTATATTTAAATAATCTTCTAAAAGTGTGCATGCAGCATCAAATTCCTCTCTTTCAGTAAATATAACAGCTTTACCTAATTTAGCTCTTAAATTTTGAGGATCTTCTTTAATATATTGATCATATAATTTTAATGCTAAAGAATGATACTTAGGCATATCTACATGTGTGTATACAAGGGCTAGATCTAATGAAAATGATAATTTTGTATTAATCATATTGAATCCATAATCTTGTAAAAATGATCTGCATATAGTTATACCTTTTTCAATAACTGGTAATGCTGTATCATATTTCTTATTTAAAACTAAATAATTAACAGCTAACCGGATAGCTATTAAACAAGTATCTCCAAGTTTTTCAAGAGAATCTAATATTAACCCAAAACACTGATCTTCATCTTCAGGTATCATCTCTTCAGGGAATTTTGATTTGATATTAGTTAACTCATTTTCTGCAAAGGTAAATATAGTATCTTTTGATAATATAAGTGCTAATAGAAATATGGCTAGATTATCACTTGAAAATCTTTGAATGTACACATAGATACTATGTTGTATTTTCTTAACATCATCTTTTAATTCACTAAAATCTAGCCAATTTAAGTAAAATTGGAACAGTTTATTGCTTATTTTATCACTTGCAATTAGAATTAAGTTATCTAAATTTTCAAGAACATTATTTTCAAAGTATTCAAACTTGATTTCTTCTGGGTAAACTTTAACCTTTTCTAATCTATAATCTAATAAATCTTCTTCTAATTTAAATCTTTCATCTTGAGCTTCTTCATCTTCCAAACAGCAATTAATCATTTGGACATATAAATTTTCAACTGGTGATGCGCTATATATTTCAAATAATGCAGTTTGTATTTCCTGCTTATTACAGTCATTTAACCTAGAAATGGTTTTATATTTTAACTTTTTTGATTTTTCTTCTTTTAATTCAAATTGTAAAGCTTTTGTTAAACTATCCTTTTGGTTATAAATTCTTTTACCAATTGTATTAAAGAATGAAGATTGTTCATTGTCAGGGATACATCTCTTTAATAAAAATGATTCACATTCAGGAACCTTACTTTTAAATTCTATAATTAACAGTACGATATTATCATTAACTATAGTGTCATTACTATCAATATTCTTTAAATAAAATAAATGTAAGAAATTAAAAAAATCAGAGAATGAGCAAACTAAATCCTGGAATTTTTCTAAGACTTCTTTATTATTTATATTTTCATTAAAAAAATTATTATAAACTTCCCACTCACCCTTATAACCTAAAATATTTTCAGGATTCAATTCAATATTCATATTATACATTTCTATAGCTTTTTTATAATTTTTTAAAATATTAAAACATTTTCCTTTTAATAAAATTGCAAAGAAATTGGTTCTTTCAATATCAAGTATATAATCACACCATTCTATACAATCATCATATAATTTTTTGGTAAAATCTTCTTTAGCATTTTTTAAATAATTCTTAATTGTTAAAATATCACCACTAGTTAATTTAGAATTAGAGTTACTATTCTTTGTTTTTGAAACCACCATTTCTAATATTAACCTTGGAATGGTATTTTATTATTTTCGATAAATTTAATAAAAAGTTTATATTGTACAATTATTAAATTTTTAAAAATAAAATATTTATAACAACAAAAAAAAAAAAAAAAAAAAAAAA